>JAMKCH010070496.1:0-165956 GCA_023653785.1 Ophioderma brevispina | reverse complement strand
TCCTAGGTGTTTTACGTTTAGATAATTTGATTGGTTTTTAAGGACAGTGGATTATTAAATATTGTGATAATTTCTGTTGAAAGGTGTTTTAAAAGCCGTTTCAGGATTGTTCATCAATCGGACAACAATGTGCCACGTTGCGATGATATCCCATTTTTAAACCCCTTGATGTTGTCCGGCGTACTTAAGTTGGCGATGAATTTTTTATTTAGGAAATTATTTTTATTACAAGCTCAATCTGCGTTATTATTTGAAAAATGAGGAACAAACAGGGAAATGGTCTGAAATATCAGTGAAACCCCGGAAGACGGTGCCCGAATTACATTGGCTTAAGATATAATTGTTATGATGTTATCAATGATGTGCAGTAGTTTCTGTATTCGGGTAGGCCTATCACTGGTAGGGAAAAACCCATTTGAAAAAAAATAAGATTAACGAAGTCTGAAATTAGGTCGAGTCACAATCCAGAAAGATCGATGTTGATAATCGCCCATAATATAACACGTCTCCTTCTCCGTTGTTGTTTCCCGGCAGCTCCAGCTTGGGCCTTGACGGTCTTCTAGGTCTCCCCACTGCTCCGGTGTCCAGCCTTCGTCCAATTCGCATGGCTCATCCCGGTTGGCCACGGGCGGGAATAATTAAACGTCGGGTGCGGGTCGGCAGGCGACAGGAAGTGTCCACACGTTGAACATTGTCTAGGCTTTGGTTGACACTTCTTGTTTCAGGCTCGAGTCGAATCCATGTCCTATATGAGGAAGACAAAAAAGAGAAAAGTCGGTTAGGACCTTTAAGGAACCATAACCGGGAGATCTCTTCTAAGTACAATTAGCCTAGTATACAATGAGGCCATCCTAGCCCAAAACCACCGAGTTGAAACGGTAAGGCCCGCTCAAAACGAGGAAAAAAACTCCCATAGAAAAGCACTACGTACTTCCGGTTTCGGGGTATGGTGAAATATGGAGTGACATTTTGTATATCGAACCACCGATGATTAGTTCGGAACCAAATGAGGGTAAGCGGTAAAATATCGGTCGCAAATTATTAAAAATGGCCGCCGGAAAAAGTGTCCCGCCTAGAAACCCCCATAAAAAAAAAAAACCGGTAAGGCTCGCCGTGACAACGGTAGTGGAGCCCCGCCAAATTGGAAACACCGCAGTAAAAAGAAAGCGATGGTGGAGTCATAACTCCCATAGAAAAGCACGTACTTCCGGTTTCGGGTCATGTGAAATATGGAATGAAAACTTGCCGTTCGCCCCCGCCGATGTTTAGTTCGGAATCAAATGAGTCTACGCGGTACAAAATTCCAAAAATGGCGGCTGAAAAAAGAAGTCACCGTCTTAAGTATTCCCGTGAAACGGTAAAAGGCCCGGCCGCAATACGGTAGTGGGGCCCCGGTGACGGGAAGACAATAAACCGACCCGCAGACCCGTAAGTCTACGGAGGCAGAGGTGGGCGATCAAAACACGCCACGGTACCACATGAAGCAAACGGCGAACCATGTTTTCCGATGCAGAACCCAAGTTATGAACTTTTCGGCCCAGATGGACCGGATATACATTAATGCGCCCGTACGGTACTTACCGGTAGAATAGAGGTGAAAGTTGACTGACAACAGTAAAGTAGCCGATGAAAAAGCGAGATAAAATACTCTGGAACCATCTATCACACTATCGCTCCCTCCACTCAAGTGCTAGATTAATGTGGAATTACTCGAATGGAGTCTACCCCGAGGCAGACACTTGTAATACACTTGTGAACTGAGCCGCCACCTTTTTGCGGAAAGTCACACTGCTCACCTAAACGGGACGCGGTTTTGCACAAATTGGGATGGGCTGAAGCAGCGAACCGAAACCAATTGTCAGAAAAATGCGTAGAACACCGTAGTTTTGTAGAGTAGGTGAGTTAAAAGCTATAAATCCGCTGAAATTGCAAACTTCTCAAGGCACTTCAGAGCACACACTTGCTATGAAGCGTACAAAATGAGAAGTCGATGTTGCTAGATCCTTGGCCCCCTGACGTGTCGCACTCGGGTTGCCAAATTTTACGGGGGTATCGTAGGCATATGCTAACCGGCGTAAGAAAATGAAAAGGCATTAAGTCAGACTTGAATGGGAACGTACTAGAGGAGATGTAGGTGATGTAATTGATCTATATATATATATATATATATCATATATCTATATATAATCTACTATCTATCTCTCTATATACTATTATCGATATATTATCGTCGGTTATTACATATTGACGGATGTTGAATTTTTATCATTTTTACGAACTTAAGGGAAATGGACACATACAAAATCTTCAAACATGCGATTGCCGAACTTGCAATACTCTTCATTAGAGACCTATCAGTGATATTGACAAATATTTGAAATTTGCAGGAATAGCCTGTCAATAAGGACTAAGTCTGTAGATCTCTCTAAGTTACTTTTTCCAACTGAAGATTGACAGCAAAGGAAGAAAACGGCAGTGTTCCAAGATTCGATTCTCCATTCAATTACGTGTTGTAGTAGTGGTCCGCACGGACAGTAATGAACTAACTTTCCGTTTTGTCCTTATTAGGTTGCTTATCTGTCTTGGCTTAATAATTTGCATGGTCTGTTCGGATACCTGCACTTGTTACAAACATACGCAAATCCTGATAGTGTTCTTTAATTAATTATTTTATAATTAGAAATTTTGAAATTTTGACGTAGTTACATAACAGAGAGACTTTGGTGTATACTAGTGCCGGCTGTTGAACCCTCTGTCAAAGAAGTGTATACATGATTTCCCACCATGGCTTTTCAAATACTTTTGTTAGTAATAATTTCATCTTAAATTCCTAATTACACACGCAGATATGTATTAATTTATAAATATCGATATTCGTGAATTTACAGATATTCTATTTACAGATTTTCAACAAGCGTGCATCGCGGCAATCCACTCAACATCCGTCATGATTAAGACCAAATTGAGAAGTTTCGCGATGACGGACGTTGGTTTGACGGATGTTCAGAAAACGCCGATTCTTGTTTTCCATAATGACGGATGTTGAATAACGCTTTAGTATAGGGAAAATTTAACATCCGTCACTATGTCATGAACATAATCGCCGATTTGCGTATTTTTTGGTGTGACGGATCTGGTGATTACCTTTTCCAATGTATTACATCCATTTTATCAAGTAAGAATCCATGAATATTAGCTAAAATAAATTTCCAGCTGTTAATTTCGTTTCTTAATCGGATTTGATTGTTTGAATCGTATGTGGGGATGTGTACGGACCCTCCAGAGTTCGCGATTTTTCAAATGCGATTTCTCAGAAACAAAAAATCGTATTTTGTTTAACATCCGTCACTATGTAATACACCCGACATATAATCATATCTATGGCGTAAGAGGTCTCTACCGTAGCTAATTGGTCTGTCATCATACTATATTATATTTCGTGATGAAAGGTCAAACACATAAAAAGACCGTGCAACTTTGAAACCATAGATGATGTTTTTACCTCGGAGCTTTTTCGGACATGCACGTCTTCATCAGGCCTCCGCCTGTGAGGAAAACAAATAAAACCCCAAACGACAATTCTTGAAAACAAGATGTACAATTAAAGCACAACCTAACTAAAAAGATGAGATACACGTTTATGATCAATCTCTAAAATAACAAACTTAAAATAGCAACAACTCATAGAAAAAATAATAACAGAAAACAACTCACAAAATAATGAAAATCCTGAGAAAATAATGGGTACGCTGAGTACAACTACATGGGTGTTGTTGAGTGTGACTGATCAAAACAAAGTGATTAATATAACGTGATGTCCAAAAGAAAACGCATGAGGGCGCCAGACCAAAAGAACCCACATGAGGGCGCAAGACCAGGGAAGGGAGTTAGTCATGAGCATTTATTCCAGACGGTCTCAGTGTCTGTAATTTGGCGATCCAGAAGCTTTCCCTTCGCAGGATTACATAGCGATTTTGCTTGCGACTTTTTTCAATTGGCTGGAGCAAGATGTCGTTAACGTTATGTTGCTCAGAGTTGAAATGGGTAACATATGGGAGGCTTTTCCTACCTTTAGAATTGTAGTTCTTGATTTCAGATCTTGTATTATGAAAACGTGCATACAGGGTAGTTTCAGTTTTGCCGATGTATTGTTTAGAGCACCGTCTGCAGGTGATTAAATAAACAAGCCAGGAACTTTTACATGTAAGATGTGAAGTGATGGGAAAGCTTTCCCCGGTAACTGTACTCATGAACTTTGTGTCAGTCTTGATGAAAGGGCAGACACCACATATCCGATGGCATTTATAGGCACCAGGGGGTCTTCCTCGCTATCGGCACGGTTTGTATTGGCATGAACAAGTAGATCACGTAAGTTAGACGGGCGCCTGAAAGCGGTAAGCGGGGGGTCTGGAAATATTTCTTTCATTTGAGGGGAGTTATGAGTACAAGTGTGCGTCCTAAAAAAGGTTTTTACTTTTATATCTGCAAAAATCTCTCAAAATTGTGAGGACCGAGGACATATCATCAATTTTTTAAAGATATTTATTACCTTACATATCAGGCGGCGGATCAGGGCGGGGGCGGGGAGGAGAGGAGGAGGCCCCCCGGTTAATTCTGCAAATTCTTGCAAAATCCAGCCATTTTGAGCTATTTGGACAGTTACCGCTTTCAGGGCCCCACGGTAATTTTGACTTTTTCAAATCCTGGATCCGCCCCTGGATATCTTGTTATAACCTGGTGAAAACTGCGTTCAAAACAAAGCTCAAATAACACAATGGCTGCCATATAGCGAAAAATGGTCAAAACCCACTTTGCAAACACGTAAGTTAGTGGGACAACCATTATGGTTACCAGAAATCAATACCATTGCGTGAACTGGAGGTTTACTCACTAACAAATGATGAAAAACCATTACAAAGTTGTGAAGTGTTACAGTTTTGAAAATGAAGGAGAGAATATCTCAACGTGAAACTGAACTTGAAAGCCTATTTACATACGAATAGGTTGATTTCAATTGGGGGAGCATTTTAAATTGAAAAATACATGCATGTTTTTCTTGACATGATTTTTTGGACTTCGAGACTCTGCTTGGTACATTTAGGTGAAGAAGGCCAAGGCGTTGGTGGGGACAAGATCATAAATAAGAAATATTGCAGTCGTTTTATTTTTAAATTTCTAAGAGAAACTTGAAATAATTTGAGGTGTCTTAATTCTTACCTTTGTGTTATTATTAAATACCAAGTCCCATGATGGGGTGCATTGTTCAATGTGTGTATCAACTTGGATATAATTCGTGACCACCAACAAAATGCCATAGACTTACGTGTGTGCAAAGTGGCTTTTGACCTTTTTTCTCTAGATGGCGGCCCATTTGTCATTTCAGGCTTTGTTAGTCAACGCCCGTTTTCACCAGGTTCCAACAAGATATTGTAGTTAATAAATATCTTCAAACTATTTTGATATGTCTACCCACTTCTGAGAAATTTGCAGATGAAAAAGTGTAAACTTTTTTTGGACCACTTTGTAGAGGGAGATGTTTGCGGAGAATGGGTCCGACGCTCTTGAGGAGTGGGGAATAAGTGACAACAAACGGGGATCCTTTTGTTGGGCTTCTTTTTCTTGTATTGGAGGAGTTCCGAGCGGTCGATCTGTTCAGCCTTTAGGATCTGAGATTCAATTTGTTCTGAAGAGTACTGCCGTTCTTCGAAGTAAGTTTTCAAGGATCGGAGTTGGATCTAAAAAAAAAAAAAAAAAAAATGGATATAATTCGTGACCACCAACAAAATGCCATAGACTTACGTGTGTGCAAAGTGGCTTTTGACCTTTTTTCTCTAGATGGCGGCCATTTTGTCATTTCAGCTTTGTTTTCAACGCCGTTTTCACCAGGTTCCAACAAGATATTGTAGTTAATAAATATCTTCAAACTATTTTGATATGTCTACCCACTTCTGAGAAATTTGCAGATGAAAAAGTGTAAACTTTTTTTGGACCACTTTGTAGAGGGAGATGTTTGCGGAGAATGGGTCCGACGCTCTTGAGGAGTGGGGAATAAGTGACAACAAACGGGGATCCTTTTGTTGGGCTTCTTTTTCTTGTATTGGAGGAGTTCCGAGCGGTCGATCTGTTCAGCCTTTAGGATCTGAGATTCAATTTGTTCTGAAGAGTACTGCCGTCTTCGAAGAAGTTTTCAAGGATCGGAGTTGGATCTCACAATCTGTTAGTCAGAACAAATTCTCGAAACGCAGGGCCTGATGTAGATGATGCTAGGAAGGTGTGGGGAGGATGTGGCCAATATGAAGAAGGGGGTAAGTCAGCCGTGCGCAGCAGTGGGTTTACAAAATAGACTGGTAGTAAGACGATTGTCCTCAAAACTACGTCATAACATCTAGGGAAGGGGACTTGTCTGAGCTATGGTTTCAAAGGTGAATTTGATGCTCTTATGATATCGGTTAAGATGGTCCTGGAAAGCTTTGAGGGTGTCCATGCCATGTTCCCAAATAAAAAATACATCGTCGAGGATCTGTTCCAATGTGGTGGTCTACTCGGGCAGATTGGAGCATTTTTGTTCAAGTAATCCAGATATAAAATAGCATAGCTTACCGCGGCTGGCGTGCCCATAGCTGTCCCACTAAGCTGGATGAAGAATTGGTTATCAAAATGAAAATTATTTAAAGTCAGGACAAGCTCCAGGAGCCTAACGAGGTCCGAGTGGGAGGGTCTTACGTGGCGTTTTTCTAGAGCTAATTGGACAGAGAGACACCCTCCTGGTGACAGATGTTGGTATAAAGAGATTTGACGTCAGCGGTACATAACAGATGTGGTCCGGGAGGGAGAGTAAGATTTATTCAATTAACGGGTACTATGATCAAATGGGTAGTGTCCTGGATATATGAATCAGTTTGTTGAGCCAGGGTGTTTCAAGTAAAAATCTAAAAGCTAAGAAAATTTGAACGGTGGGCAAGGCAGCCCGAAACTATTGGTCTTCCTGGTGTACCAGCCTTAGGGACCTTTGGGAGGAGGTAAAAATTAGGACATTTGTGTCCTTAGTAAGAAGCACTTCAATCTTGCATCAAACTCCATTTTAGAAAACTGTTTTTGAAACAACTTTGAATGGCGTTGAGTGGGACCTTGTTACTTTCTGGGAGGTGGCACTGTCAGAGAGTTGTCTTTTACCTTCCGCAATTATACGAACCCTGTCCATAACTCATAACGACTAGGGAGCCGCCCGGATGCGGCAGGGTTAATTATGATCGCGCAGTTGGTGCGGAGAGCACGCAGGGCACGTCGCTCATCAGTGGGGAGGGGAAGATGAGAGAGAGAGAGAGAGAGAGAGAGAGAGAGGAGAGACGAGAAGGAGAGAGAGAGAGAGAGAAAGAGAGAGAGATATATATATAATCACATATATATATATATGTGATATATATATTAATATATATATATATATGTGCTCATATATATATATTATATATATATATATAATATATATATATATATATTATAATAGGAAACCTGGGACATCGGGGGGGCTCTTCCATCATGACAATGCCGCCAGTCCATTAGTCTGTGGTAGCCATGACTGCAATCTCAGTGTGACTTCTATCTGGTAGAAAATCCAGCTATTCATTCGATTTGGCACAATCTGACTACTAACTCTTCCAAAGATGAAAAAGGAACTTTTTCTAAACCTTTTTAATGTTCTTGCGTAATTGCTTCATAGGTCCGGCAAACCTTAATGGTGATTACAGCAGTGAAAAAATAGAACAAAAAAAAAAAAGGATAGTACACCCAGGGAGTTTTGATAGTTAAAAGACATTTTATTCTCAACTTTAGCAATGGGAACCTGCCTCAACGATCTAAGCCCCCCCCCCCCCCCCAACTTGGAATGGAGAATTGACAGCGGGTTACATGTAGCATTTGTATCATAAACTAGTGAACCGTATCAGACAAAAATTGGACAGGATGTACGAAAATTGTTTGTCATTAAGAATCTGTTATAAATTTTAATATATTCTCAGTAAATTTGAATTATAACACCACTGCGGGATTGCATTTTTTTGGACACTCGTACAGTGTATCGAGAAGTACCTAGCACGCCCCCCACCTACCCTCAGCGTGCCGGCTCAAGGCTCTCGACAGACTATAATGAAAAAGCCACACAAAACAGAGGCTAGTTATTATACCTAAATATAAGAAAAAACATCAAAGAACAATATACAAAAGGACAAAATAGATTATGTAGGTGGTTTTGATATTCAGAGCAATTAGTTCAAATTTGTCGATTTGCCCCATAACAATAGGGTGGTCTAGGGTTGCAATTTGCAAATTTGACAATTACGTCACACAGCATACTCGTCTGTTACAAGGATCAGAAATACTGGGTTGACATTATTTGATGTAATACCTCTCAACTTCCGGTAAAGGCCAACCAACGGTCAAATAATGACAAAATTTCGACACCACAATGTTTAGCGTGACAAATTGTTCCATTTTTATAAGATTCCAAACATAAATAAAATGTTTGTACTTAAAATTATTAAATTGTAATGGTTGTCTTAAAATTAGTTAATTATATTATAGTTCCCCTTCTGCAATTTAAATTACTGTTCTTGCAATTTTTGCGCTGAAAGTTGACGTATATAAATAAAGATGTTCGTATGACACATAATTAACGTTTTTTTTTTTAATAAGACGGATGTTATGATGTAAAACTTGAGCTACGGAAAACGGACTGTACAAAACAGTGATTTCTCCTTCCTTATGTTGGCGGTGTCTGATGAAATGACAGAAGTTACCATCGGTATTAAAGGAAGAAATGACGCTTATATCATCCTGTCCCCGTATAACAGTCCCCGAGATGACTGAGGAGCGACGAAGGAATTCCGAAAATAGGTACGTTATGCAGCAATTATTAGGTGCCTGTAAAGGCTCGATGGGGGGGGGGGGGGGGCACTTAAACCATCCACGAAGTCATCACTCTCCAGAAAAAACGGGTTAAATAGCATCTTTTCATTATAGGTTACATTTCGCGCGCTTTATTTTTTTAGCTTAACCATGTACAGTAGGAGACAACCTAACAGTTTGAGTTTTCTCCCAGTGTGAAAATGCGTTATTGTGTACCAAAATGATTTTAGGTAATCGTTTTTATCCTTTGCGCACATTTTAGCGAAAAGGAAATTCGGACCCTACTTACCCCGGGGGTAAGGTAAACCGCCAAATTTGAGGTGTGTGGGGGTTGGGGGGTTGGTGAAGACTCCCAATACTTTACTGTGTATACCATAAAATCGCTCTTGTCATAAAAAGTTTTCACTTTATTGAGCTAAATCTTAATTTTTAGCTAATTTTAAGGTTTTTTATTTCTCATTTTAGTCCGAATTTCGGTAATAATCGATCGTTTGTTCCTAGCCAAAATTCCAATTTTCCTATACTTGTGTACACATAGCTCACACCATTAACGCGCCCATAGCATCTGTACTGCTCGGTCACAGCGCCATCGATTCCGTATCCGCATCGCTAATTGGCCGGCTATTCTTAGACATGCGCTACGCCATGGGACTCTCCAGCAGCCAAACGCTGTGTTAAAGGCTTGAGCAAGGAATGAAAAAAAGGTTTCGCGATACCCTGGATATCGCAAAATCGACGAATCAGGTGGTCGATCTGATGTTAGAAACGGGTTCCTCACAAAAAGACCCCTTAGCTCACTAGTTTTTGAGTGCCTGGAGTGTGGGATGACTTGACAGCAGCAATCGATAATTGAGCCATCTGATAAGGTAAGAAAAATGCTTCTATGGACCGTATTTTTCACGTTTTTTCGTCTTTCAAAAATAAACCTATATTATAAACTAGTCACCTAACTAGACAATTTAGTTACGTTACGTTTCGTTACGATAGGCCAAGTATTTTGCGCAATCTCCAGTGTACAATGTACAAAAAATCAGAATCAACGCTGCATAAAGCATGCATGTTGAACCCCGAAAATAAGAATGATATCGTTGTTTTGAATTTACTCTTACGATCGAACGGTCACACTAAGCGACATCGCGTTTCAGGGTAAAGAAGAAATATATAATATACGAGATGTGGTCCAAATTTGAAGCGAATTGGTCGACGAGAAGTATTTCTTTTTAATTTTGGGAAATACGTAAATATATTTGTTGCCATACATAGCCAATTCGCTGTGCATTGTGTGTACGTGGTGTTTCCCACGTTGATAACTCCCCAGCGCAGTGAATATTTGCCAAGGTCGCTTTGGCTCAATTGCTTTCTGACCGTTCTTCAGCAATAGCCGGCGCTGTGTGCCAAGACGACACGTTGACGATGTGAACTGATATCAACAAATTTTGCGAGGGCGCCGTGTATTTCCAATAGGAGCAATGTGCTGGGATTGGTATCAGTAAAAAGAGACCCATCGTTATCCATTGATACCAAAAGCAAGTTCATAGGGGTTTGGTATGGAAAATCTATGGGGGGGGGGGCAACAACCCCACCAGCCAAGAACAAGGTGTGTGGATGGCCAGTATTGAAAGAAACATGACGCGAGTGATGATGAATATGTAGATCATGATATTTGGAATCGAAGCGGTAAAGTCCTCTCTAAGTTTACAAAGACGATTAGTTTTGGGTAAAATAATTCGGGGGGGGGGGGAATTCACCAATGCTCGCCAAAAGAGCTACAACATTCAGATGAAAATTTTAAATTTGAAATCAATGATATGTCTGACACATGAATGATCTTATAGATGAGGTGATATCATTGTTTACAAACACAAGTTAGCACCTGGTCTACTGACACGTTAGAGGTGCGAAGAATATGCCCTTACAGTTACAGCATTCAATAGCCTTATCACGCCTGATTGAGCGCGAATTTTAAAAGCACAAGCCCTGCAGATGCTCACGCATACTGCCGGGCAGTGCTTTGTTCGTTGCCCGGCGTTGACGTCACATGTCAACTCATCTATACAGTCCGACGTAGGTTTCCAAGTAGTTACAAGTATCCCTAACGTCCCTGGAGGAAAATCTGACGATCACCGTAAAAAATGAGGTAGCGTTATTTTTCTTGTAAGATCTATAGGGCCAAGGCAGGGGTTGCCCGTTTTTTTTCAAATGTCCATTGGAATGTTAAGGAATAATTTTTTGGACGATTGTCCATTTTTGAAGGTGATGAAGGAGCATCAGCTCCACAAAGGCCCAAGGCCGGTGTAGAAGTAACCATTGTCCGGCGTACTCATAGTCCGAGAACAATGGTGAACAATAGGGCAATCGATTCAGTTTACTCTTTACGCAACATTAGTTTCACGCTTTATTCCGTTATCGTCTATGGAGCCCCGGACTATGGCTCCCACCGGACTATATCTGCTTTCACACCGGTTCTGTTAAAGCGAAATGCCAGGCTAATTATAACTTGCGCTTCAACATATTATAAATACATTTTTGTTTCAAATGAATGTCTTTCAGTTAGAAAATGACACTATATTATTGATAACAAAGTAAAACTTTTATGATTGCAGCCATTTTGATCGGCCCACGAGAAAATTGAAATCATGATGGTATATAGTACATAGTGTGTCTTGAAATAAGTAGCCAGTGAAAGATTAGTGAATGCCATAACAAAACCTTTCTATATTCTGTTCAAGTATCCGCCCCAGTTTTAATCGATCGTTACTGCTTTTCTACTGGACACACTATATGATCCGATTTTCTGACCAGGAGTACCCTAGACATTCATTAGACACCTGTTTTTATCCATTGACATACAAGGTCATACAACGTCACCAATACCGAGCGACGTCACCAATGCCGAACATGGCGACCTCCATGGGCAACATTTATTAGTTAATTCTGCTAATAAGGCAATCAATATTGCAGTAGATATTATTTCTTTCAGACCGCAAAGACATCTTTTAAAACATACTCAAATTAAAAAATTAGCCTGTTAGTACACTTCAAGTATGGTATCTCCGATCTGATGATGGCACCACCAACGAATGGGTGATTCACAGCAGTGTGAAAAAATTAATACTTTTTTTCAGTGACATACGCAAACATAGGGAAACCGACAACACACACGCTATTTTGAATTATTATTGATCATTATGATACGTCGTATCTCTTCGACCCCTGCGTTCTAATCATTTTAATCTCATTTTGCAGTAATTGGTGGCTGGAATAACCAATATTCATCTGTAATGTGTAACTCCCACTTCAAGCCTGATCATAAGTATCCAACACCAGCGGTTATTAGTAATAGTCAGATGCGATATTTCACCATCTCCTGGGCCAATAACCTACTGCAAGTGAGATTGTTGGGAGCAACTTCACCGCTATTCACGCACCAATTGTTATGCCCAGTGATTGTTAACCACGTCGGGGTAGCGACGGGATACAGCAATGGCGTTACGTGGTCAGCGTGTCCTTTGGGTAAATTATTACTGAAGACTTTAAAAAGCAGTATATCGTTACTAGGCAGGAAAACCTACTATGTGCATTTTAGCGTTTAAAATCATTAGCTTATATGTGAAAATGGCCCTATTTTCAAAACCTATGTGGAAAATTACATTTCTCATCAGATCCGTCTACATCAAAAAATCATAATGCGTTATATTCCATATAGTTTTTGGCTATACAGCATCTATTATAAAAAAAAAATAATTGCCTTAGTTTTATTCAATATGAATTCAGAGTGGAAAAAATCCACCATTAATTTTAGTCTTGTTCAAGACTCTCTTATATTTCATTTACACTTAAAATTAATATTGCATGCCTCAAAGCGTAAGGTTAACGCGTACGGGTAGGCAAGGGTTCGAGGTGCAAAGCACCAAGACAGAGCCATGGGAGGTAAATTATTGTCCAAGGCGAAGCAAGCCCGATGTGGCTATAATAACACTACAATTGCCTTACAATTTCTGTTCCTACTAGAGTACCAGGGGGATCATGGTGTGTCGAGGTAATCCTCAGAAACACCTTTGCTCACTGTAAAAAATAACCGTAATTTTACGGACAAAGGGCGCTCTATTAAAATATCAATCGTCAGGTTGGTCTGAAAAGGACGTTAAGGATATGGAAAAACAACTCCCTTCGAAAAAAAGTTTCGCAACCACGACAAAATAATATTGATGTACATAAAACCCGGAAGTACAAAATAGTCAAGGCGGCCAGACCGAGCTTGACCGCAGACAGCTGTTGTTGGGACCTGGATACTATACTAAATACTGAATATGGCAAGCCGTTTGGTCTAAAATTAGTGTTGTTTATTTAAGTTAGCCTTTCGCCAGCCAGCCGCAGCGATCATGCAAAAATCCACTAAAAAGTACTAGTAAATGACTCAAATGGTCAAAAAGGTCAATCTCAATTTATACAGGGGTCACATTAAAAGTTAATCTGATTACATTTTAAATACTTGCAAATTATTGCCTGAGTAAAGGGAACTCCAAAAAAGTATAGTTTTGATTATGTTTAATGTCTACTTGCGGAGATAAGGGTCAAAGAAGGTCAACACCAATTGCATTATGTTGCCCTATGACCTATTTTGTCACATAACACTATGCATTGCAGATGCTACAAACTATTCCTTATTTTGACACATTAAGCTAGACGAACAACTTCTTTCATTTTTTTACAAAAATTGGAGCAACTTCTGATTTTGACCCCTGTACACATAGATTGACTTTTTTTTTACCATTTTAGCCATTTTTACCATATAGCCTAACTTTAAAACTAATGGTCATAGATGGTGCAAACTATACATTTTGTAATCCTTATGACTAGACGGACAATGTGGCATACATTGTAATGTGATTGGACCATTTTAAAAGTTTTTTGAACCCCTGTGGAAACTTTACTTTGGCCCCGATTGAAAAAGTGACCCACAATTTGAGAGTACTTACCTACCCGGGATGATTTTATAGGGGTCCATTACTACAAACTACTAAAGGTGTAAAACCTTTTCTGTCGTGTGGGGGGGGGGGGGGGGGGTGTAGGTAAACGATTTGTTTGACCTTGTCCGTGCTCCTGGTCTACGGTTTGGTCTTGGGCACGAAAAATTATTCTCAAGCTCGTCGTCTAATCGAATTTTGGGGGGGAGCTGTTTATGGGGGAATATTCGCTTGACAGGCTGGCCCCTAAAAGTGAAAGCCATTATTAGTGTGAGTCCATGATGGACAGAGTAATTAAATACCAAAACAGCCATTTGAAACCTTTGTATGAAGCGCTATACCAAATTTGTTATTTAATACTCAAGTTAGATTAAATATATATTAGTTGGAGATGTTAGGGATTTTTTGATTCACTTTCTTCCAAAAGCACCAAATGTGGCCCCAGATGGTTGCTTGGGACAATACTCTCTTGATTTCTGATGGGCGCCAAAAATGGCGCCCCCTGGAGTCGCCATAATGAACAAATACAAAAATGGCCGCCAAAAAATTGCAAATGTAATTGATAAACGGGTCTATAACTCATATAATTGATACCACTATTTAGGTTGTTTTATTTGGTCTGAGAATTCAAGTTCACGTTAATCCCTAATTATGACATGTCAAGTTCATCCTTTTTAAAAGTTGACTCTCTATCCTCTTAGTTTCTCTTCTTAAAGGTATTTTGGGGCCAAAAATCCAAAATGGCCGGCAAAAAAAATTGCACGCAACTGATTTATAAACATGGCTCTCCTTTAAATTTCTAAAACTCATAAATGATACCACTTTTTAGAAAAACTGTTTGGTTCAGAGAGGCTAATTCAAATGCAAATCTTAATATGAGAGGGTCAGTCATCCTTAAAGTGATTCTTTTTTTCTTCTTAACTTTTAACCTTCTTACTTAAAGGTTCTTTTGGGGTCAAAAATCTACAATGGCCGCCACAAAAATTGCGGGAGGGGGGGGGAAAAATTGCAACTGTAATATTAAAATGGCCTTAAAATCATTAAATGATTTTTACTTACTTTTTGAGGTGTTTTGGTCAGTGAGGTTCAATTTCAATGTTATGTTAATTATTCCCTATTATCAAGTTCATCCATCGAAAAGGTCGACTTAAAGGTCAACAATATAGGCGCCTGAAAGCGGTCATTCTGAGGGAAGCAGCAGATGTATTGGACAAGGCCAATTTGGTAAGTATCAACTGTTCATATACATTCATTTTAACTACTACAAACTGCATATACTGCTAATCTACTAATACTACTATGCTACTACTAAGACAACAATTGATGTAAATTTAAGCGACAGGTAATTAAGTGGACAAAATATAATGATGGCAGATGTAGATGGAAGTGTATAATAAGCCAAGGTTGATGATGGACCCGTTTCTTGCTTGAAAATGACAATGATAAAACTGCTGCCATATCCAGCACAAGAAGGGGCTCTTGTTTTGGAGCAGTTGCGCGGGGCCACTGTGTGCTTAATACATTGTAGACTCCCCATTGCCTGAACTTAGGTTCTGATCTCAAGGAACCCTCAAGTCCAGCCGGGCTGGTGGGTGTTTTCTGAGTTTTCGAACGAAAAAAAAAAAACTGACATGTCGGCATTCGGACGGGACTGAAGTGAGAGGAAGGAAAATTGTGTTGATTTAAAGGTCTAATATTTTGGCCTCTTACGCCGCAGTCTTCGTACCTTTTTTTCTTGGGATCAGGTCGGGTAGAGAATGTTAGAATTGTTGTTCCGCTTTTTATAGTATCGGATACTGGTTTGAAGCCCTTGAGCCTTTCTTTGACATATTCGGCATGAAGAGCTTGACCAGTTTTACAGATTTGAGATAGTGAAGCAGCGGGAAGCTTCTTCATTACACTCTGTGTATCTAGTGCTACAAGCCGCCTGATTGTTAAAAAGAAAAAGATTGCCCAGCTGAATGATAGCATTCCTTTCAAAACTGACTGAGGCTGTGTCTTCCTCATGATGAGCGGTCCGACGATTACAGATGGGGGGGTCGGCAATTGCTAAAATTCCCTCAAACTACCCGGCGCAATCAGGTCCCGGACAGCATAAAGAGTGTAAGAGCGTCGGGGTTCTCATAGAGCTCTGCTGCTCCACTGTTATGGAGGGGTTTTGTTGACTGTCATGGGCTTGGTCCTTTGCAACCAGGCTGAGTTTCTTAGCTGATTTCTGAACAAACAAAAATTGCCCTCATAATTCAGACATTGCACTTGCGGGGTTGTTCCTCAAACCAAACTGGACATGTCATTTACATTTACGGGCAGCCAACGTGCATAATTCCTGTGATCCATTACGTGGAACCAGCGGCACAGCTCATCGCAAAAGTGTACCTCGCAGTCACCTTCCCGCAGGGACCTTACAAACCCGGCACAATCAACAGCCAAGATCCATAACAAGTTGACCCAAGTCTTGAAAAAACTAATTTAGGACTTCTTGTTCGTTGATACCATATCATGGACCCATAACAGCGTAGTTCCTGATGCATGTGACCCACGATGTTGGGATGGCTCCAGGGGCCCGTTCACAACGATTATGATCAAATTTGTACTTAAGTTTGGATTTATCGAGCGTTATCTCGATAAAGCGTAAGTGTGAAATTGATGTATTTCAACTTACGCTTGATCGAGTAACGCTGATTACAATCGATCGTTAAGTATTGCTGAATGAAATGTGAAACGGGGCCCCAGGAGGAGTGGTCTACATATGTTCCTTTACCAAACCAGTCCCTTACCCAAGATCTGGAGGGAGGGGCGACTTCCGACTACCCAAAAACTAAAAAAGCCAGTCGACAACCCTAAGAAATTACCGCCCAATATCACTATGTGTGTTTCCTTCAAACTCCTGAGAGGCTGATCCTGGCCCATCTGGAGCCCGTCGTCGAAACCCCATCTGCCTTGTCGAGCAAGCCGGCGGCCGGAGCACTGTCCATTCGATTGTAAAACTCACAAATGATATTGAGGGAAGCTTTGAAACGCGTCGTAAGGCAGGCGTCATCTTGGTGGACCTTACTGCAGTATATGACACCATGTGGCACCAGGGCCTGACCTCATCCTGGATCGTCACCTTGTAACAATTCATAGGTAAACATGCTTCAAACCGTAGCTTTATTCAAAAGAACAGTGTATGGGAAGATCAGATAATAGAGAGTCGTCTGCGTAATGCGGGAAACGAAGAAGTTACCACAAGGATCTGTTGTTACTGGCTCCCATGCTTTCAACTTGTATATTCGCGAAATTGTTTACCTCAAACAAACATCTAGACAATATGATTACGCGACGACCTTGCCTTCTCCACTCGGACAGCAGCTGACCAGAAATAGAAATCACTTACTGCAGAATGGCCCTTACTTGCAGCTATCTCACAGGCCTGGAGAATGAAGCTGAGCCAGACCCGGGATACTGTCTTCCATCTCAACACAACGAGGGATCATCGCCAGGTTCAAATCAACCTCCAATGGAGCGCATTCTCTGCCATACAATCCTACACCAGCTTCTGGTAGTGAAGATTGACCAGCAGCTTACGTGGCGCAGAACCTCGAGCCGTATTGCGCCAAGGGGGTATATTCGAGAGAAATAACCTCTGCGGACTTGCTGGTCATCATGGGGTGCAGCCCAACAACTAACGCACACTGCCTTGTCTCTGGTCTACAGCGCGGCTGAATATGCCGCCCCAAACAGGCTGCATATTGTTGGGCAACAGCTATAACACAAAGAAGCTGGCCACAGTACTCAACGATTACATTGCGAACAATGAATATGGTTGCCTCCGTCCTACTCCATCTGAGTTTCTTCCAGTGTTTTCAGGCATTTCACCTGAAGTGCTTTCGGAGAGGAGAACACCACACGACAAGGATCTGCTTGGACAACAAGCACCTGCTGCGTAGCACTGTCAAAGAATCACGCCATCTCGGCAAGGGTCAGCGGGGGGGGGGGGGAGCCTTGTGCTATCGGCGACCTTCTTTCGAAACGTGCTAAACCTCCAAAGCTCCCCAATTAACATCTTACAGACAGGGAATACTGCCTGGCTGGATTACTCAAGACCAGACCAACTCACTTATTACACCTATGACAAAACTACCACATGGTAGCCAATATCCACCGAATGGCGTCACCTTTCTAACGGATTCGCACAGGAGTCGGTTCGTTCAAAAGCAATATGCACCGATTAGGACTGCGGCCATTCCAGCCTGCCAATGTGGTTCTCCCTCACAAGACTCGGATTCACATTCTCAAGGAGAGTGCTCATATCTTTCGTCCACCGGTGGACATAGACCTTTTCAAACCCCAACCACTCAACCAGTGAGCTGGATCCACCGTCTTACCAACGATTTAGCTGCTGACTCATACGCAAGAAAAAGGAACCCGATACATCTCGAGCAGTTCTGAGAGCTTGATATGTTGTTGTCAGAAGTTTATCAAGGCTACAAGTTGATGCGCGCATATGATGGGTTCAAAGGGCGGAGGTGCATGACCTAAATCACATCGCTCAGCAGCGCGTGCGGAGGTCTCGTAAGTGCACATAACACTGATTGGTATAATATGCATCAGCAGATGTCGTGCGTCAGATGCTCGGCAAATTCAGTCTGCCCAGTAAGTTTTTGTTAGTCTTGGCCCAACTCTTTAGATTTGCATCAACAACATTAGTTGCACTTGTGGAGGTTAGCCTTGTCTGACCTTTTCACATACCAATACACCGAAACTAGAGGCTGAATGAAATGTTCAAGATGACCTAAGTTTTTTTCGACTGTTTGCGTGACAAGCTCAGTTCTTTGTATAGATTCTCTTTTTCTCGGTGACACGAGAACTACTACAGTAACTCATTGCTTTATGGTTATTTAACTTGAGCGTTGCTGCAATACCGAGCCATCATTATAAAATGATGATTGTACCATTGATACATGACGTTTGGTCATTGATAGCATTCCATCATTGAGATCTTTCTCACGTGATACAAGGGCCCTTGTCATTGGTATTTTGTAAGGCTTCTTCAGTGTGCTATTTGACAAAGACCGTAGATTCCCCAATTGTAGACTCCGGGGAACCGCGAGGGGGGAGAAGCCATCGATATCATTAGTAATCTAAATTACATTATGACTTTCATCATACAGTCTCAAGTAATGTTATAGTATGAATAGTTCAGCTATTGAATGACATCAGGCATTATCTTAAATCTTAACTTTGACTTGAAGCTTGACATTTCCTGTAAAATATTTCAATTTAAAATACAAAACAAGATGTAGAATAATGTGATTTTAAACATTCCAACCTAATGGTTCAATTAGTGATTAACTCAAACAGCCCTAGTCTCCCGGCCACGAAAACCTATAAACTCTGGTACTTTGAATCTTTTGACAAAAAATACAATTTTGGCCTCCAAAAATGACTTAAAAGGGACTTTCAAAATGATAACATGACCTCAAATCATTAAAATAACATTGGAGGAATTGAATCTCCCTACCTTGAAACTATAAATGTGGGGTTCATTTATACTTTAGCACTTCTAAAAAATTGTAAATCATAATTTGGTGGTGGCCATTTGGATTTGTCAATATAGGGAGGACTCAAAAGGGGCAGAACAATTTGGGGAGCCAATCAAAAATAAAAATACCTAAGGACCATACTAAGCAACATCATGGGCACCAAATTTGGTTGGTGCTTTGGAAGAAAGAAAAGAATGAACCAAAACAACCCCTCTAATGCCCTACATCTCGACTATATATGTTTAATGCCAGCATTTGCGCGGCAGTACTGTTTTTCATGGAATGTATCAATCACCAGAAAAAACGAGGCGTACGAGTACACGGCCGTTTTCTTAATCACGTGGTAAAAGGGGCCCCGATACGGCAGCTACGCCATGTCTACCGCGGCAGCTACTGACCGACACCACCGGGTGTTAAGTTGCGATGAGTAACTGCAAGATAGGCTTCACCAAGTACAGGAGTTCAGTTATTAGGTCTACAGTGGTGTGTCTACTTACAGTACTACCCCAATGGCTAAACTGTAGTTGCCCACTAGGTGGAGAGAAGGTGGATATGTTGTAGACAGAACCGGAGAGACATGCAGATAACCACGTTAACTACCTCGCGGTAAACTATGACGCCATTTTGGATAGTGGATGAAATGAGGGCGCTAACAACTTATCCTGTTTAGCATTTTTTGATGTTTTTTTTTAAATCACTACGAAATTCAAATCAGGCGTCATCCAAAAGCCCCATAGTCGCGCCCTTTAATATAAAATGCAAATGTGCAAAAATATCTAAAAACAAACAAAATTGGCAATGAGAAATTACCGCGCGCACTGAGAGACGGTGTAACCACGTAGCTACTCCGGCGACGGGGGGGATACAGCCCACTGTGTGTTACACTATCCGTCTAGCGTCAAAAATACCCGTTTCCTGGCCGGCGGAGTGTACGTATAGTGGGTATGTAACCCATGTCTACTCGATTAGTAGCGCGCGGTAACTACCATTAAGAAATTGGCCGTGTAGTTGAGGGGGCCATGGCCACTTTCAGACACATACCCACTTAACTTTAAAGCACTGGCTTTTGATATGGGTGAGCTAAATTTCCTTCGGTCAACATACAAAATAAAGGTTTTTTGTGTTTGACCCACTGCTAATCAGAATGATAAATTTGGTTTCACCCAAACTAAACAAAACAAAAACCATCACTAAAAAACATTCAACACCCCCCAAAAAAAACACCCACAAATAATGTTTTACTACCAAACACAAGAAACTCCGGGTTTGAAACAAAGAGTTTATGCCTTATGTTGTATTTCAGTCGTATGTCAAGATAAACTGGGAATGGAAGACGGTATGATAGAAGACAGTCAAATAACGGCTTCTAGTCAGTATGACAATAGGCATGGTGCTGTTAATGCTCGATTAAATCGACCAGCCATAAATGATAGAAGCGGATCCTGGACCGCATGGGGCAATAGTACCAACCTTTGGATACAAGTGAATTTTGGTGTGTCTAGATTGGTGACTGGCGTAGCGATACAAGGACGGGAAGATTTTGATCAGTGGGTGACCAAATTCAAAGTCCGGTATAGCGAAGATGGGGAATCCTGGAAATATGTGAAGGATGACAATCAACATGATAAGGTAAGGTTCACAAGTGTCACGATCATTCCAATTTTTATACTGACATATTTGCTCTGGACCAATGGTGTCGAATTTGTATATTCAACACTTTTGTCTTTTGCTATGCCACGAATACTACAGTAATAATGACAATGTTCGGGAACAAAACATCAACCAGGTTATGTACTTTTTACACATTGAATATTTATTACTTTGATTCAGACACTATTAAAAAAGAAAAGGCATTTGAAAACAGTAGGATCTGCGTTCATGTCTTTTGCTTTCGTTATCACTTACTGCCTTGTTGGTGCAACCTCATGGATGGAAGGCGTATCTGCATTTTGTGACCAGATAATTGTAAAGTAAATTACAAACTAGATCGACTTCGCTGGGCTAGGGAAGCACAGTGTTTATGGACGAGAGCCGAAGACAAAGTGTTCGTCGAGTACGTGGGGTGCTTTGCAGGTCTGCTAGGGCAATTTTCTAGCTACAAAATGACACTAAACACATTATAATACCTTTCGTTTTAGCCCAGAAATAATAATCTGAATGAGACTCGATTTGAAAAACGGCGACAAAACCACCATTTTTGGTTGCCGAGTTCAAAACCCATGGCCAGCCAAAGACATAACTTGGCCCATATGAGTGACTGAATTACAAGTAATGACCTAAAAAGGAATTTGACAGAAAGGGGACGTCGTCTCCTAGTTCGGTATGGCATGTACTTCCCGTAGTGTTTTTTATGCTAAAGGATTTTGTCGCTATTTGGGCCAAAATTTCAGACCCATGTTTCTCTTTCCCAAAGGGGAGAGTTAGATGCAGTGATATAATTTTAAAATCAAGTTTGTTATAGTATACACAAAATACACCCGAACTTTTCATCCTGGAGTAAATCAGATCAGATGTTGTTGAAGGTGGTTTGTGGGTCAACAATTCTATTGTGCATATGAAGAATCCCAATGCATTTTAAATGATTTTGTGATAGCGCCGTCTGCAAACATCCAGGGCACGTCTCACTGTATAAAAAATATTGAAGTAAAAAAGGTGATTGCTCTCTTAAAAAGAGAAAAAACTTTTATCGAAATGGAGTAATTTCACTCAAAGGAGTGTTGTGAAATAAGAAGATTTTAAACAAGAAAACTACCTGTTTCGTAGTTTGATCCCTTATGTTATGAATTACTGGTGAGTGAGGTGTAAAACTGATGATCCCCGAACTCGCGCCTGCGTCTTCATTTCAAAGAGGTTGATATGAGACCAGAGAACTTCCTTGCCTATTAGCACGTTATTATTGATCAAGAAGTTTTACTTCAAATTGATTTGTATGGGTTGGGTGAGGAGGGCAGTTTACATCTCACTCAACATTATTCATAAACTAGGATAACTGACGAAACAGGTGAAGTTTTTGTTTAATATTCTTATTCTATCATTAATACGTCGTGTAACTGAGACTTGAAAAGCAATTCGGCGCATATCAAAACAAGGACCTGTACGTGTTAAGTGTACGTCAAAAATTTATTGAATAAAGGTTCATAAAGCACAACTGGTATATTCTTTTCTTTCTGGTATGTTTCTTATTTCAGCAACATATTTCTTCTTCCTGAGAAAAATAACACTGTAATTCATGTGAATGCAAAATATGTGTGACTTTGCTGTGGTATACACATGTTTTTGTTATGGTAATTACCAATTGGTAGTTTTGAAGTCACTAGTTCATTAAAAAACCCATTTGGTTTATTATGCAATGTCTTGTCACAAGCTGATATTTGAAGTTTGTTTCATGTTAAAAATGTGTGCAAGTATAGGTCATGCAGTACGTGTAGTTTTCTACTGGTACTGAAAAAAATATCGCCTGTACACGTTTATGCTAAAATCTTTCTAAAATCTTTCTAACCATACGGAATGGTATGCATGTAAGGTTTCACTTCGTGTATTAGCTAGGTTATTGTTACCTGGGGACTACTGCAACATGTTTTGGTTAGTAAAAAAAAAATTTTGTACATGATAACTGTAGCCAGGTGACTTTGTTACAATAGTTATGTTTGTGCCTGCAAACTAGCTGTGGAAAAATTTTGTTTCACATGAATGGGTTGATCATAGTAATTTGGTAAAGGTTTCTCATTTGCACTCCTGCAGTGATAAATATCAGCAATTGGAACATAACTGTCTCTAGCAGCGGATTTTGATGAGGCCACTCCTTGTTGATGAATGCGCTTTGTAAAAACTGAAAATGATCAATTCGGATTCTTGCATAACTTTGCGAATCCCAACGTGAATTGTGTCTTGACACGGTCTGTGTGGGGCCCTTGCGATAACTAATAAAAAGTTGTTTTGAGTCCTTTATCAAAGTGTTTTGTGCAGAGCAAATAATGTTTCAAAATTCTACAAAACAAGCTGCATCTGGCGGGCTAAGCTATAAAGTCAGTGTTATGCCTATAGTACCTGGCCTTTACTTTGCTTAACCGAAACCTGATTAAAATACAACAGAATTTGCCCTTCGTTTCATGTATCATCATGAGCAGAATGAAGGGTCTGAAATATTGTGATGAATAAAGTGATCATAAGCTGCAACGGTTTAATGGTATTGGGTCACGGAAGTTTCAAAGTGACTATTGGAGAAAGTGATCTCCAATAATAAGAATAGTTTACATCCATACGTCAGTGTATCGAGCGATTTGGTGGAGCAACGTAAACCACCTTTAATTTAACCACAAACAGAACGCGCAAAATTGGCTAAGCGCCCGCTATCCTCGCCCCCATTCTACACCCCCCCTCTCTCCCCCCTCTCACTTAAACACTTCACACGCCCTGGACCCCTTCCTGCATCCTACTGCTAACAGTCTAACATCCTATTCTCATCTTTCCTCCTACCTGAGGGACTCTCTCCCAATCCCGCTCCCCTCTAATCAAAACTTCCAACTTCGGTGGTGCCAATTGGTTGTGGCCACATCTAGAAACAAAAAGGACGATAAGGCACACCGTGCTGTGGTGACTGCACTAATGCTGTGAGTTGCTTCATAAATCAGAGTTAAAAAGGCCCAATACTGCACGAAACATCCGCTGAAAAGTAGAACATTTATTCTCAATACAGAATTGAGTCCACCGCCTTATATAACCAGCGTATGTTTCTTTGTGTGGCATGCTCGCACGAACTGAGGATGATGTGCTGCAGTTTCAGGTAGTAAATTTCCTTTCACTTGTTGTGGATGGAATGCCGGATAACCTGCAAACAAGGAGCTCAAGAGTATTATAGTGGGTGAAATACCCCAGAACTAGGCATGACCAATAAGTTCGCACATCTACAATAACGGTGGATGCACACGTCCACCACTTGCAAATCCGCTTTAGGTGTGTAGGGGTACAAGTATTGCGATTGTCCATTTTGGAACAACTATAATTCCTTCAGCTTGAGCAACCATGATTCTTGAGACACCGCCCTATAAGCGCAACGGTGGAAAGCATAAAAATACACTTTTGACCAGGTCTAAAGTGTGAAAGCGGTTCACGGCTTCTGACTCGGGGTCAGGTTTCCATGTAAGTAGCGTTTTAAGTGCCTGCTGATTTTTAGCCTGGATGCGAATAGGTCATTTCTGGAACCCCCCAACTGTCTGTAATATCTTGAAAATGTTGGATTAATTCCCACAGGTTATCGTCAAACTGGGAGACGTGACTTCCAATCAGCTATACATTCAATTTCCTGGTACATAATCTGCCATCACCCAAATGTTTCTAGAAATACACCAAAACAAATCTCTCTTGCTAATAAATTGCAATCAAGGGATTTTGTAACTCCCATCTTTTGAATGGAGGCAACAGCAGTTGTGTTGTCGTTTCTAACCCAATACAAGTAACATTGCGCATTCTCTGGTCACGTCAGGTATCCTTTGAGGGACTGCTACTAGTATCATGGTAAACCAGTACTACCTGTTACCGGGGCCGGGTTTGTCGGCTGCTAACCGTCCCCCCATAAACGGTTTCAACGAAATCCGATGAGGAGGGTAGTTGGTTACACTGGTAGAATGAAAAAGAAGATTCTACCTACAAGGGCGTCGGCTTTCGGAGAGCTAATGGCGGCCATAAAGCACATGACGTCAGGAAGGGATCCGGTCAAGTATCTTTTGCGCCAATAAATCCTCACACAGCAGTGTTGCTGTGAATGTGAGGTGAATCTGACCAACCCCCGTTAGCGGGGAGACAAAACCGGATTTAAAACTTGTTTTACTACTATACTACTTTGCAAAAAAGATGTTAAGTGCAGAATTAAAATACAGCAAGAAGTTCAATATCAATATGCTATTGCATTGTGCCAACTCTTGTTCAGTTGATTCAACCTGCCTCCGATATGGGAACTCCATTATGCCCCAGCCCTTTTTTTGAGGCATCCAGATTCTAGAAACACCTGGAGGATTGCTCTCGTTATAGGATTTGAGCTATTGTGGACATTATTTTCCACCACAGATATCAGACCTGCCGCATACAGCTAATGTCATTTTTTCGATCAAATGGCTTGATTTTAAGTTCCGAGCCTAATTTGTCCTTTTCAAGGGCTCTATGATTGCAAATTACCAAATTCCTTGCTGGCCAGGCAGACATCATTTTCCCATCAGAATTGAGACATCTCTATAGATGGTGCTGGTGACTGGAATAGGATTCAAAGCAAGCCTGGAACAAATGTCTTGCTGGTTTGGCATCAGGTAAGATACTGTCATATGGCTGTATATTAATTTCAAAAAACTAGAAAGGTTATAATTTGGCTTGGCTCAAAATGTGAGTTGGCCAGGAGGGGATTTTAAATCTCAATTCCTGAACATTTTACAAGTTTTGATTACCGTAGCTTTACCATATCTGTGTGGAATTTATAAACCACACGGAAGATGTCGATGTAGCCATGGCCACATGACCTTTACCTCTCAGGGTGGATAGCGGAGGTTCAACGTTTTGTGACAGTCCGGCCCCCACTATTAGGCCATTTGGCAAAGCAATATACTTGTATATTTTACCTTCCAGCAAAAATTAAGAAAGAAAACGTGGAATTCTTTTCAGAGATTGGCAACGTGTGGGTATGCACTTTAAGTCTACTGAAGCCATATAGTCACCAGGGATATTAATGTTAAAACGTTAGAAAATTTTCCATTTTGAAGATTGTTTGTTTCTCAACATATTCATAACTGGGGCAACGATCAGAATGTGCGGTTAGCCACCATTCTTTTTTTCGGTCTTGTAAAAACATTAGACACATATTGCTGTGGTTCATTAAAAGTAGGTGGATAACCCCTTTTGTATCATTTTTTGAATTTCTTGGTCTACAGCTTCGGTTTCACAAACACTAAGTTTGTAAGGTCTAGGACATGCAGATAAAGGGTTGGCATGGGGCTCATCAGTAAATTCAATTTCGTATCCTGATACAGACGCAAGATAAACTGATCAGATGTATAATTAATTTCCCAAAAAGACTATGATGATTTCAGTCTACTTCCAGTCACCATTTTATCTATTTCATCAGACTAGAATAGATGAGGATAAACACTCAAATACATCCTTGGAGTAGGTTTGTACGCTGCAGAATTAGCACTCTGATTGTCTTGCTGTTGGTTCTGACGGTTCATAGGCAGAGCGTGTATCCTTTTTTGCGACTTGTCAGTGGACGTGGGCCGTAGTTCACATAGTTCCTGCGGCGGAACCTCCGCGTCTTGTACCCTTAAAAAGGGCTCACTTGGCGGTTATCCTACCTCTGAACGTCTACCGCGTTGTGGTAAGGCGATATCTTGAGAACTTCCTACACACTCCCAAGATGATGCCTTAAACTGAGTCGTCAAGTTTCTTTCACCGCCTTGCCGAGTGTCCCAAACAAAACTCGTCGGAAACGACTGATAGGGCTTACATAGGTGTGCGTACTTTGGGTTGATTTCCGGCTGAGCAGTTAGTTCTTACGAAGAATAACAACTAATGTTGGCATTGCTAGGAGTGCATAAGTATCCTGAGTACCCACATCTCAATGTTGGCATTGGTTTTTGTCAGTGGGTGATCCCTTTTATCACGGGTCGTTGGATTCTCTGCAGTTTCAGATCTGTGGAGCGTGCCTTTGACGAGATCTTCCCATAGATGGTTTATCTTTTGGCACCCACGAGTTTGGAATTTGATGGACACGATATTTCTCGCAGGCCTCTATGACAGTCTGTCATCCAGCTTAGAGTGGAGTAGAAATTCAAACTATCATGTGTGACTCATCTCGCGGGGGACCAGAGCCACTGGTTGACGTCACGTGTCGCAAACCCCTTGGGAGGTCAATATCGGTCTCACTACTTTGGCTCTCAAACAGCCAATTGTGCCTTTGAACCTATCACTGTCGACGACAGTACCAAGACTGAGCATTTTCGGCTTCAGTGCTGCAATAGATGCCTCATCATCCTGAAGAAATGTACCAGGAATTGAAATCCTCTTTACTTCCCAAAGCTATATGACAACCCCCATAGTATTGTATGTGATACCAGCCATTGCATCCTGACCATACGCTGGGAATTGTGTCTGTTTGTTTGTTGTTGTAAGAAATATGATTCCTTTTTCCCATCTTATACTCTTAATTCCGCAGACAGTAACAGCCGGGGATTCACAAAATCCTTTGCGGCCGCGATAGCGTGTGTGGTTTTTCGGCCCGTGTTGCACTGGCCGCTTTAACTGCTGGCAAAGTAGTACGAGTTGCACTCGGATGCATACCAGATGTTCCGTCAATCGACTCCTTTCCCTTTACACGCTGCCACCGTGTGAATCGGTCGATTTTTCTTTCGGCTTTGTGAGTCTTTTTGCGCGACTTTTGGTTTTATGGGTACGTACGGGGAGATTGTCCCCTTGTCCCCCTTTCTCTCCATTTATACTGCGTGTAGTCCGATACAATTTTTGAAAAAAAGTGAATTCAATCACTTCCGGGAGCTCGCGAAAAGATGTGAGCAGTTACTGCTCTCGGCATGCAGTCGTAAATGAAGACGCATGCGCAGTGGGACTCTCAGTTTACAACGAAGTATTATGAAATAAAAATTACGCCATTTCGAGAGCAATCCCCTTTTTCTACTCACTATTTTTTACAGTGTAATCAATAATAGATCGGAAGCTAGCAGACATATATTTTACGGTTTCTTCACCTTGAAAAGGGTAAACCCTTACATTTTCTTAGGATGGTTTCTTGTTACCGTGCCTAATGTGATATTTACTGTCGTTCGATTGTGCATGTTTTGGTTTTCAGAGGAAAATTTGACAGAACATATAGTCACTAGGCGTTTACATGCCACTCAGTTACGTTATCAGAATCAACCATCCAATTGGATGGATTACAGTCAGTATGCGTTTGACAGTTCTTGCGTTGAACGGTCGGTGCCAATAATGAAAGGATTAGAAACTGGGATCGAGTATGGCCGACCATATTCTAAATTAGAGTGAATTCGTCAACGCCGTTTTAGAATCGCTGTTATTTGAAAATTGTTCATGGAACTTAACACTAAAGGACAACTTGGCACATTTGAAAAAATAGGGCGCCCTCAAGGATTTTGCTATGGGGGTAAAGTTTTATATACAAATAGCCCCTAACCCGAAAATGATAACCCCGTTTACCAAGCTTTTTTGTAACACGGTTTACCAAGGGGATGTTTTATAAAGCACCCGAGGCTAATGATTTTGAGATACCAGGGATAGCTATGGTCCTCTCTTTCCATTGATACAAAATAAGTCCCACAAAACCTAGTATGGCGTGGATATAGGAATAGCGGATTTTCATGCGGTTTAAGGCTCTTAAATTGATTTTAATTGGCTAGTTTTACGAAACAAAAGTGTTTTAGAGCAACAATTGTGATAATTATTTCAAAAATCCAACATAAAAATATCCTCGGTTGGGTGGCAACCATCCCCCTTACCCTTCGACTTTGACGGCCTCCCCTAACCCGGTGAAGATTGTCCTTCACATTTGTTTCGCTACAAGTCGAACGGATGAGAGGAGAACGATACC
Organism: Ophioderma brevispina; assembly: GCA_023653785.1. NCBI lineage: Eukaryota > Metazoa > Echinodermata > Ophiuroidea > Amphilepidida > Ophiodermatidae > Ophioderma > Ophioderma brevispina. The sequence continues at coordinate 136,965 of JAMKCH010070496.1, read as the reverse complement.
TAGAAGGCTTACCCCTCGGTAGGCGAGGGTTAAAACCAAATCAGCGTCTTTATGGGAACAGACCGGATTTTATAATTTACGTCGCCGGCGACGTTAATTAAGCAGACGACGAAATGGTTTTTAAACACACGAACACGCACTCCGTATGCATATTTCTCACGCTATGCACACGTTTGACCGGTCTATAACCTTTGTGGTTTTAATATCGAGTACGCGTCAACTATCATTGTAAAAAACACATTGTTGATTAAAGGTTTATGGAAAAACTTAAAAGTTGGCCTACAACAAATTACCTGGATGCTTTTGATCCTATTATCAATGTCCCTATCTGTTTGGTGGATGTTATTTTTATGTGTAAAATATATCTCGGTTCTCCAATGGCCTAGACTATCATTTGAGAGCAAATGGAGAAATTTCATATTTTGTGAAAATGTGCAGTGCGCTTTAGTGACATAAGGGGCAGGGGTCCATGTCTACCTCGGAAATAAAAACAGCTTGCGCTGGCCGCTTTACGCATGAGATTTTTTTCTTCGCGGAATTATGTGTAAGTGTCTGTACTGTTAACATATTTAAATGCGATTCTTTTCATCCAAATAAAAATAAAATAAAAATCGGCCCCGCTTGTTAAGAGATAATCAGCTGGTTTTTCGGGTCCCATGAAACATCCTTGGGGCCACGGAAGTCGTCTGAGAATATTTTTGATGAAAAATTAAAGGAAAACCTAATAGATGGGCACTCTACATGTAAATAACATTAAAATAATTAACCCTGTATGTGCTTGAAAACAAGTAATTTCAGCTGGGACGGTGGTAAAATAAAAGTAACAAACTTGTTTGAAAATGACGTGTATTTTTCAACACACGTAAAAAATACAGGATGCCTAAACTGAAAGTTTTGTGTTAATATATGTAATTATATTTAGATACCAACATAAAAAAATTTCAAAGTGTTTGGTGTAAGGCAATGATCATTGGAATTCTCAGTCTTATTGGCCCCATTTTTGCGTGTTTTTAAAACCATATTTTGTCCCTAATTTTACAGCCCAAATAATCCAATCATTTGTTATGCTGGAGTTGATGTTGTCTTATGACCCTTCCACATGTGGTATAAACTTCGTACAAAAAGTACATAAGCCAAAGTATTAATAAAATAACCAATGGAAGTGGAATTTCTGGGACCAAGCTGAAAATGTCAGAATTGGTGCGGAATGTGTCTAGATAATATACAAAAGACCCCAAAAATCCTCTTTGTGCATTTCAGAAATAAGGGGGCAAAAGTGTGTACAGGGGTAAAAGTGACGAAATTATTTCAATGTCCTTAAGGTATCAACATTTTTGTCTGTCAAGGATTTTAAAAAGGTTTATAGGTTTGCCCTATCTATGGCTGTAGTTTAAAGGAGAACCTGTATAAAGAAATAACCTCTACACAAATTACGCTATAAGCACAATATTTGAACCCATATGGAGTGATTTACGGAGAGAAACAGAATTATACTAACCCTCACCCGAATGATTAACCCTCGTCTTAGACCAAGCCTTTTTTTGTAACACGGTTTACCAAGGGGATTTTTTTTTTATAAAGCACCCGAGGCTTAGGATTTTGATACCAGTGGAGATAGCTATGGCCTCTCCTCTTTCATTGATAACCAAATAAGTACCAACATACCTAGTATGTCGTCGGATTATGATATCGGATTTTCATTCGGTTTTCAGCTCTAAATGATTTTACTTGGCTATTTTTATTACATAATCAAAGTGTTTTAGAGGCCACACTGTGCTATAATATTTTTCAAAATCCAACATAAATATCTTGGGTGGCAACCATCCCCCTTACCCTTCGACTTTGACGGAACAGGCATACCCTAACCCCGGTGATGTGCTACCTTCACATTTTTTCGCTAAAAAAAAAAGACCGGAACGGTGAGAGAACGATTACCTATAATCTTTTTTATACCCCTTGGTAAGACGAGGGTTAAAACCAAATCAGCTTCCTTATGGTTAATCAGAACGGATTTTATAATTTACGTAACGGCGTCGCCGGCGACGTTAAATTCAGCAGACACGAAATGGATTTTTTAAACACAAGAAACACGCACTCCGTATGCATATTTCCCACGCATGCACCACTGTTTGACCGTCTATCCTTTGTGGTTTAATATCAATTGGAGTACGAGTCAAAATATTCATGTTAAGAAACAACATTTGTTGATTAAAGTATGGAAAACTTAAGTTGGCCTACAAATTACCTGGATGCTTTTTAGTCCCATATCAATGTCCCTATCTGTGTTTTGGGGTATTTTATTTTATTGTAAAATATATCTCTGTTCTTCCAATGGCCGAGTATCATTTGAAGAGCAATGGAAGAATTTCATATTTTGTGAAAATGGTGCCAGTGCCCTTTAAGTGACTAAGGGAGGGGTTCCAATGTCCCTCGGAAAAAAAATGCTTTCGTTCGCGCGGCCGCTTTAACGCATGAGATTTTTTTTCGCGATTATGTGTAATTGTCCTGACTGTTAACTATTTAATGCGCTTCTTTTCATCAAATAAAATAAAATAAATCGGCCCCGCTGTTAATGAGTTAATTAGTGGGGCCCATGAAACAAACCTTTGGGCACTAACGGAAGTCTCTGGAGATATTGTTTGAAAATAAAGAAACGCTAATATATTTGGCCACTCTACATGTAAATACATTAAAATATTAACCCTTTATGTGCTTAAACAATTAATTTCATCTGGACGTTGGTAAACTGTACAAACTCGTTGAAAATGACGTTGTCTTTTCAACACACGAGACTAAAAATACAGGATTGCCTAGAACTCCCAGTTTTGTGTTAAATATTGTAATATTTTAGATACCAAACATAAATAAATTTCAAAGTGTTTGGTGTAAGCGCAATGGCTCTTGGAATTCTCAGTCTATTGCCCAATTTTTGCGTGTTTTTAATAAAACCATATGTTGATTTGTCGCCTAATTTCCAGCCCAATATCCAATTGCATTTTTTATTGCTGAGTTGATTGTTGTCTTATTACCCCTCACATGTGGTATAAACTTCGTACAAAACTTACATAAGCCAAGAGTATTAATAAATCAAACATGTAAGGTGGACATTTCTGGAACAAGCTGAAAAAATGTTAGAATTGGTGCAGAAATGGTCTAGAATAATATACTAAAGTCCCCAAAAATCCCTCTTTGGTGCATTTTCAACCCAAATAAGGGGGCAAAGTTTGTACAGGGGTAAAATTACGAAATATTTCAATTGTCCTTAAATGTATTCCAACATTTTTGTCATGTCCCAAGGATTAAAAAAGGTATAGTTTGCCCTATCTATGGCTTGTAGTTTAAAGGAGAACCTGTATAAAGAATAACTTACACAATATACGCTATAAGAACAATTATTGAACACATATGGAGTGATTTCATGGAGAAACAGAATTATACTAACCATAAAACGAATTAAAAGCATTTTGTCTGACCATGCGATATTTGAAATTCGCGCTACTGTATATGGGATATGTATTTGTGTTATGCGATACGGACGGCACAGTAGCGTCATACATCTTCACACATGATGCTTTCATGTGTATTTCCTATGGCATGTATGACCAAAACGTGCCGGTCGTATCGCATAACACGTTATACACTAGCGCGATTTTTAAATAGCACATGGTCAGACTAGATGGTTTTAATTCATTGTTAGGGTTATATAATTCCGTTTTTCTATGAAACCACTCGATATGTGGTCAATAATTATTTTATAGTGTATATTATTTAATATTATTCGTTGTACGGGTTCTCCTTTAATAACTATATGGTAAAAAAGGCTCAAGGTTATCCTGGGGGTAAATTTTCAGAATGGATTCTTCTGAAAGATGTGTCAAATTCTTCATCTAGTTGTACATGAACACCAAATGAATATTTAAACAGGTGATGGTCATTACTTGCAAAATTACAGGGCCAAGTGTGATGGGGTTCTACAGGCTCTATGGAGGTCACTGCTTTCTGCTCTTATATGTCAATATTGAATCCATGTAGGTGATTTGAATGAACATTTTCTGTTTTAATATGACTCTACGAGCAATTTGAATCTGGTTTCAATGAAATTGGATCATTTTGAAATATTTACCCCCAGGATGACCTTGAATGATTTAGGTCTGTAGTACTTAAACTACAGGTTGTAGATAGGGCAAACTATACCTTTAATTGATCCTTGGGACATGACAAAAATGTTGGAACACATTTAAGGACAATTCTAATATTTTGTAATTTTACCCCTGTACAAACTTTGCCCCCTTATTTCTGAAAAAGCACAAAGAGGATTTTAGGGGACTTTTAGTATGTTATTCTTGACACATTTCTGCACCAATCCTGACATTTTCAGCTTGTTCCCAGAAATTTCCACGTTAAAACTAACATTCTTGGCCTAACAGCGGTATAAACATTCCTATACAAACAGTTGAAATTTTATGGTTAGGTCACAAGGTCGGTTCTGTTTGCGACTTATTACGCTTATTTCACAGTTTTTTTACTTCTTTTACTATTAAAATGTTCTAATAATTAAATCAAATTAACATTTCAGGGTGATTCGAACCAGTAATAGGCCAGATGTAGTTCCATAGGACTTTTAGACTACAGGCTACCATGTGAAGCTTAAACCATAAGCAACTGAATTCAGGTTGTCTGCAAATATCCCCACCCTGGGTTAAACGGTGAGGGCGCTTTTTCAAAATGGCTGCCAAAATGCAACCACCCCCTTCGGGAGAGAAGTACCAACATGCCTAGCACAACACAGAAACATCACAGTCCTCCTCTGTCCATTGATACCAAAATGAGTACCAACATGCCTAGCATTACATCACAATGACGTCATAAAGTTCGCATGTTAGCAAAATTGTCAATTTCCATAGACATACATAAGGGAAAATTCATAAAATTTTTCGCCAAAAATTTTATGAATATCCAATTTTCAAGCGGTTTTTTGGCTCTACTTGATGGAAAATGACTAGTTTTATAAAATGAGAGCATTTTAGTGGTATAATAATGTTTTTGAGTCACTAAAATTGCGAAATATCAATTTTCCACCCTATATTCAGTACATGTATTTTCATACTTTCCTCAACATATGACGTCATAGTGACGTCATAATGGGGATGTTGGCACTTATTTTGATACCAATGGAAAGAAGAAACTCGAAGCTACTTTGTGGTTACAGGAATCGGATGTTCAGTAACGAAAATCACGGGGGGGGGGGAGTTTGTTACAAAAATGGCTCAGGTAGACGAGGGTTAAGTGAAAACGTGACAAGTATATCGATGCCTTCCTAGATGTGGCAAAGCCAGAAATTCCTCCACCAGATGATCATGGTTGGAAGTTAAATGATGGTGCACTAGATACAAGTGGCCATCAGGAGAGTTGATGCCATAAGAGTTGTCTGACATAATAGTAGAGGAAGAATAATCTGATACAGAAGAAGACAATTAAGACATGACTCAGGAAGAGGAGGAAAGAAAAGATCAATTTCTGAATCAAATGAGCTGCATTTAAGCTCGTATACCAAGGAAACAGCATTGCTTAAAAGATTGCCAATTGAACAATTCCAATGATTATTAAAATTGGAAATTCTTCTTATCGTACCCAAACACAGTGATTCTCAAATGTGATCTAGCCAGAGGTGTCTGGCTGCTTCACTGAATTCTGAAAGGTCCTTGTCTGTGCATTGTTGCACCAACATTGGACAGACCAAGAGATGCCCCAGTGTCCTGATCTGCTTCCAGACCTCTGCAAGGAAACCTTTGATCGTGCATGCTCATGCATGCTACGCTGCTGCATATATAAGTTGTCCGCTGGAGCTGGCCGAAGACACCCCGCGACAAGCCGGCAGGAGGCATCCAACGACGGGTCAAGCTTCTGGGCTGATCCCTCCCATAGAGGGCAAGCATGCTCCACACATGAGCAGCACAGGGCAAGCGCCGTCGATCTCAGGGCATGCGGGCATACAGGGTAATGGGGAAAATCCCCTTGTGGGGGTTCAGGGGCAGAGACCCCTGAAGCTCTTGAGTTTAACATGTTCTAATGCTTTCGGAGAGGGGTCATGTCCTTTATATCTTGAAGCAGATGAACTATGCTGAACGTTGCGGGGTTCCAGGGTCGGACCCTGTGTGTTGAAGTATGTTAGTAATTTCTTAACAACAACAACTTTATGTGGACGCGTTTAGTTGCGTCGCTACGCGTACATTCCTTGCCTGAAGCTCTCGCAAGCAGGCGTAGTAAGAAACTTGTTGCTCACTTAGTAACCATCCGTGAACACATCAAGACTCAAGAAACCATGGTTATGCGGTTTCAAGGTGATCAGTGATTAAAGAGGCTGTGGTTGTGGTCTAGTGTATAGTAAGTCATAGACCATTTTTACATAAAGCGCCTCTATATATACACTTGAAAGGCTAACTACTTTATTTTTAAGTGTTTACTTTACCTGAAACTAATCCACAGGCGCAAACAAAGTATATAATTAGGTGACACTGACATTTTGCCTTTAAAGAGGCATTACGTGTGTAAATACAAGGTGTTTCATTGTTTTGGTGGCCATTTTGAAATATGACGCCCTCTAGAGGCAGGTTAAGCGTGCCAAAAGGTGTTCAACTATTCCTTGGTGTGTTCTGGTGCGACTAAGTAGTCACATAGTGCATGAATTTGGATCAAAAATTAAGATATATGTCAAAAACGGGCATTAAGTGAATATTGACCGCCATTTTGAAAAAAAGCGCCCTCACTCTTTAACCCATGATGGGGATTTGTGTAGACAACCTGATTTTGATAGCTTTATGTCTAGGTTTCAAAAAATGGTGGTCTCCAAAAATCCCCGGGTGCAGGGTTTCGGTTATGGGCCTCATGACCTTTTGATATAATGATCTTACACAAAAATCTATACAAATGTTTTGTATGCTTTCTTGGCAACTGTTTTATGACATCTCGTAGACGTCGAAGGTCAGAAATACCTTTCAAACACAAATGAATAGCCATTGTGCACTAATGATCTAATTGATATATAATACAGTTTTAATGATCTTTACTCGATTTGGTTCAAGAAATTTGGTATGTCCCAAACCAAAAGTAATAAATCAAAATCACACAATGACACACAATTTATTAACTGATATTTATGTCCTCAGAATGGCACTATGTCCCACAGAAGCGTTGCAAGTTCAACGATATAGTCCGCACAGCGAAGACTTCAAATTGACAGCGCACAAGTTCAACAACACTCCTCAGGTAATTTATTCCAAGGGAATCTCTCATTGCCTGAAGGTTATCAGCAGTTCAGACGACAAGGTTAAATTCATTCCCTTCGACGATAATAAATCCACAGTATATCAGTCCAAGATAATCACACTGTTCTATCTGTCCCAATTTGGAATCCAATTTTTTGATTCCCCAGCACTTTCGGCTTCAAAGACGACAGTAGAATAATTAACAGCACTCTGCTCACATGGAATTAAATATAATAAATCCGGGCCTGTCTGGAGCTCAATTCTACCATTATTGTAGATAAAACTATCTATCTCTAGCTACTGTTAGAATGGATGCTGGCAGAGAAGTCCTCCCAGTGATAGTATTTAACTACTCCACGATAGATTCCCCTTTCTAACAATAATCATTACCATCATTCTTAGCATAAACCTTACCTTACACTAGCTGACCAAGGAATTCATCACCCGAATTACATGACTTCATATCTATACTCTATGGGGGAATTCCCAGATCTTGCATGTTTGATCTTTTTAAAGCCTAAACAAGCTTCTAAGTTTTAGCATCCTTGGGGAATTCCCCATTTCCCCATTTGCAATCTAAACAGGTGCACTAGCAAACACCCTTGGGAATCCCCTTTTTCTTTTATAGTAAACAAAGTGGCTTTTCTCGTGATAAATAAAATTGAGAAATAATATTTTTAAAAATTTAATCAGAAAAATGGAGGCTATATAACACAACATTGACCTCCGATTTCCAAATCTCGATGATGACCTTTGTAATCTTTGACCAGTTTGAAGATTACGAATGGGGTAAATTAACAGGGGTAAAATTGGTAAATGGTGTATACCGGGTTTAAAATAGTATAGGCATGTTCAGCGGTCCTGGTATAGAAAACATAAGATATTACTAGGCTTTTTGTCAAGGCCATATGGGTCTACTGCAAAACGCGTATCGGTAGTTTCAACTTAGAGGTGCAACGACAGACTCCATGCATCTATTTTGTGTCATCACCGTATACAGGGTTTTCATATAGATAAACATTCAATAGAGTTCTTCTCTGCATTGGGTTACTGAATAGTCTTAGAAAAGGAAACAAGTACGTTGATTCATATAAAGAGACCGAATTTTGTATTTTCTCTCCAAAAAATAGCACTAGTCTTAACGGCCCGTTGATGAAATAACCGCATTAACCCATATATGTTTGTGAGAAGTAGGTTGGTAGTCTTTTCAATATAAACTGATTCAGTGAGAAGGTGTTGTTTTGGACCTATTTGCCTACACCCTCTTGTCACACGGGCCAATCTTTGATTTACGTGGGTAAAACTATAAATGGTTTGATGGATATCTGATAATTATTGACGATGCAACCTTATACTTCTCCCTGATAGAGTTTACGTGGAAGTTAGTGTTCAAGGCTGTAGCTGAAGTGTCTACATCTGAACAACAGGATGAAACCCTCTATGATCCTTACAAATTATGGATATCGCCTACTGCTTTGAATGAGAACACTGCATCAGCACAACAGCTTGACAATACCTTTAAGAACCCCTTCAGAGTCTTATATTCTAAACTGGGAAGAAAAAAGAAAAAAAAAAAAAAAAGATAGAAACATTGAAAAGTTTGTTTGTATGTACTTATAATGCACAACATGGTACAGCGTGTCCCCCTAAATGGCAGTTAGTTTGGCGCTATAAAGTTTAGAACAAAGGCCCATTATTAAGTACACGCAAGTAAGTCGTTCTAAAGTTTGACGGATGAATACATAATCAAATCATGATGAATACGTAGATGCTTGTTTTCCTCTTCTCCTGTACTTTTTTATCCTTACCTCCTCTGTTCAATTAACTCAATACTATAATCTTGTCAACTAAATATAAGCAAGCTCATCTGTCTTTGACAATGCGGGAATGTGCTCTGTTCACAATGAACCACACTGAATCTGTCGAGTCGTTCATGGACTCAAGTTTGATTTTCATTGGTTGCTGGTCGTTTTTGTTGTTTTTTACGTTCTATCAATTGGTTCATACTGAACTAGCAAGTTGTCAACCATCCATTTTTATATTTCCCTTTTGCCATTGGCATTTAATCCCTCCGTACAATTAACAATATTCACCACAATTTCAAACTTTCAATTTGGCCCAGTTACGTAAGCTATGATCTAAATATAAGTATAGGGAAGCTTTGTACTGACGACAATAGACCGTAAATAAACGATCTAAACGATAAACAAAAAACACCAGACCTTTAGTACATTATTTAGTTTTTTTTGTCAGTTGAAAACTTTGCAGTTCAGGGGAACCTGCTTCACGATCTTTACGGAGAACCCGTACAACATAATATTAAACAATATACAACTATAAAATAATTTATTGACCACATATTGAGTGGTTTCATAGAAAGACGGAATTATATAACCCTAACGATGAATAAAACCATCTAGTCTGAACCAGTGCTTTTTAAAAATCGCGCCTAGTGTTATAACGTGTTATGCGCTACGACCGGTGTCACGAGCGAGCCAGTCATAGCTTTTTAGCGTCCGTCGGACGTTATGTTTTGAGTTTACGGTCCTAGGACATAGGTTTTGAAATAGGAGTCCTATTAGACACTACGTTTTGATTTTCAGTGTCCTAGGGACGATCGGTAATGACACGCAGCGTCTATGGACTTATAGGTAAAAAAGGAAGAGTCCTAGGATATTTAAAATAGTGGGACTCTGAAGTTGATTACATTAAACAAATCTCAGGGTTCCTAAATTTTGAGGGTCCGGGGACCGAGTGTACTAGCTGTGAGTGTCCCTATGCGTTGAATTCACGGTATGACATATGAAGTTTAAAATTAGGGGTACTATGGATACCAAGTTTTGATTATCAGGTCCTGGGGACTATGGTTAATGACACGTAGGAGTGTAATGGACTAATGTAAAATCGAGGTCTAGGACATTTAAAAATAGTGAGACTTCTAAGTTTATTACATTACAAAAATCTAAGCGTCCCTAAATTTTGAGGGTCCGGGACGGTGTGTACTAATCGGGCGGTGTCCATGCAGCTGGTTTCAAATGCAAGCATCCCAGCACAAATGAGTGTTGTTTTACTTTAAATGAGCAACACCATTAAGTATTCTCTTTATATGGGCATTTGAAATTATTTGTGATGCTATCATAACATTCAGAATTACATTCAGCATCATGTGCACACATACACATTGTGCAGATGCACATAGCTTTAATGGCGACAATTTAAGGGTGGTAAAAATGGCTATTCCAGGGAAATCCACACCCCATGACAATTTCAAAATTTAAATAAAACTATGGAAATCCCAAGGCGTGTTTTTACAAATCAATGTGAGAATTTCAGTGGGAATTCCAATGTATTTTTCATCTCTGGGTGTTTTGACCAAAGAGAACGAATGGGAAAAAACAACCTCCCATACTAATGATGTATTATTTGGGAAATGATTTTTTAAGTGTGTCCAGTAAAGAAATCAGTGTGGGAATTCCCAAAGTCATCGTAAGTTAGCTATCAATTACTCAATCCTTCAGTGCATGCATCTGTTAAAAACACAGTTGGTAGATTGGATATGTTTTTACGATTTTTATTGTTGGAAATTTCATTCACTTTTGGATTTCATGATTATGACACCTTCGGATTTCACTATGAAATTCCATGCATTTTGGAGAAGGATGTGGTTAAAAGAGTTGTGGATAATTTCTGAGACCAATAGACTGCCTTCTGTTCAAATCGGTCTCAAATTGGTTTAACATTATTGGTCTCGGTAGGCCATAGTTTCAGTGTTGTCCTACTCTATTCTACTTTTATTCGCTGCTGTTTTTTCAGTATTTCCAGTTATAAAAATAATATCGTCGGGTCTATAACATGACGACGGAGGTGTATTTTGTATTTTTGTACAAAACAAAAATAGTGGAAAATGTAATGCACATAACCGTTACAAGCAATCACCAAGTTTCAAAGCTTTAAAGTACATAAATTTGTCCATAGAGAATATAAACTATGTTTTAGACTGATGCTAACCCCTCGTAACGCAATTAAGTGCAAGATTTAATTTGATCTATTTCATCTTATCGCGTCAGTACATTAATACAAGAAAGTATCTTCCGAGTGGTAATCTCATTTGCAATTCTTTATAAGCGTGAGGTCAAAAAAAACTTGACCAGATTGTTTCCGCCATTTTGAATTTTAAATAACATATACCTAACACATGTGTGTCTCGGAAAGCCAATTTCATTATCTTTAATTTGCTGCAAGATAATTCCAATCAGTTAAGGCCGAGCTACAGTCGTTTATATCAAGTAGTCAGCTTTACCCCTAATCCACGGATTCCCATTTGCATACACGGTGGCCCAAATACAGCTAATGACTCCCCAAAATGATCATAAGGGTAGTGTATATGTTGATGTGAACTAAAGTGGTATCTTAAAGGTGTCAAAGTCAGTGATAATGGTAAGTTCTATTTGAAACACTTTTTTCAAGATGTTATCATCTTCTTGGTCGACAATATTAGACAATACTTTTTTTAAAACTCAAAAGGGTGTCATCGATGTCTGTTCCTTCATCATGGTATGAATCAGTTCCGCCTCTCAGAAATGATACATCTATCAAGTTAATTTATTGTTAAAAAAAAAACTTTTGATTTTTTTTTTTTATGAGGAGGATGAGCACGTAGAAGTGAGTGTTAAGAGGGCACGATGCTAAATTGCGACTGACACTGATATTGCCTTCGCCAACGCCCGTTCATTTAATGTGAATCTGTGGATAGAGCGCAAAACAGACTACTTGATTCAAAAACGACTGTAGCTTGCGTCTTCCAACCCGATTGTGTGAAGGATCTTTGTAGCAAATTAAAGATAATGAACCAAGCTTTCAGATGATACCAGAATGGTACATATATGTGTGTAACTTAACAATTTCAAACATGGCGGACACAATCAGGGCTATTTTTTTTTTTATCACCCTGTATGAACCTTGTATATTTGAGCGTATTTGCAAAGTTTGTAATTTTTCAATGCAATTTTCTCAGAAAACGCTTTTTGTATGTCGGTAGCAACATACACACCGACGATTTGAAAACACAGTTACATGACGCTCATTGTCATTTAGATCAATTTTTGTTGGAAATACATGGACAGCAAGAGTAAATCTAATTCTGTAACTATTTATTTTTTTAATTAATGAATCATTAGTAACTAAGTCTATGGGGACAATACATGTTAACGTTTTGATAATTTGTTTCATTCTAATTAATTTGTGTTGGTTGGGTCAATGTTCGTGCACATTTGGCCATTGAGAATTACAGTCCAATGACCATCAATTGGCAGAAGCCAGTTGGGCGAGCATTTAGGCAATTGTTAGTCCAATCGCCAGTTGGACTAGTTGCCAGTTCGGGGTCCAATTGCCACATTTGGTCTAAACACCCTGTTTCAAATATAGCAGTTACCACACGTATATTCCACCATGGTCCAGTACTAGTTGGTCGAATTGCCAACATTTTACATCACCCTTGATGAATAATACGACGCAGGGGGGCATGAAATGAATGCAATTGGACTGACTGGTAATCAGACGAAATGGACGTTGGAACAAATAGCACATGCTTTAATACCCTCGAGGGCATTCATACTCGTAGCAACGTAAAGCCCTATCTGGATCGTATCCTCTTAGCAATTATCAAGGAATCTGGCTTCAACTGTGATAGTTACCTACTGTAGAACCAACATGGCAGAAGAGATTGCATATTCTCACTACAAATGCCATTGAATCCATTCTAGCATGAACTTTTTACTGGTAGTAGGAGATTGCAACACCAGGATAGGACTGAAAGATGCCCAGTTCGCTCGCCGCGAAGAAAGAGAAGAATGAGGAAAATGTAAAAAAAATGTTTGGATTCTGGCAGGTAAACATCAGGCTCATCAATGACAGAACATTACTTTCACATGAAAATGGGACGAAAGATCGGGGAAGGTAGAGGCAATAATTTGACTTTGTCAGTTGGGCTCAGACCATATAATGGTCTTTACACGAGTTAGGGCAGTCTCGCGTAAAACAGAATGGCGTCTAGAAAGACTCGACATGATGGCGTGGCTCAGAGATAGAAGACCTCCAAAGAGCAGTCATAATGAGGGCACGCAACCTTCACCTCTACCTAAGTTTTATGCAATATACCTCTCATACAGTAGTCTATGGACAAACTGGCACTTTGGCCATGGTTTCTATTAAAAATTAATAGAGGAAATTCAAAGACATCCCACCAAAAAGTACAAGCTCATTCTCCGAATAACCATGCTTTCAATTATACGGAACACGAAGTTTTGGATAATATAACGTAAATTGCATCGATAATAGTCGGCAAAGGTGAAACTAATGAGTAATTTGCATCAGATCTGCTTTATAATATAATTAATTTGAGAAACCGACAGGTTACAATGCCACTATACGTATGCCTATATACGTATTCATCTACAGGTCTAGGAACGCCATTTTGTCACATCGAGCATTAATACACTGCAAAAAACAAGCGCTATACATTAACTATATTGCATTAATATATATAACTATTTTAATTATTTTTTTTTTATTATGAATGTAGCGTTTGTTTTTTTTACTCACACTGCTACAGCAAGAGTTAAATACTGCATTACTAGACACCTATTTATGTGAACACTTATAAAATGGTAAAACATGAGATGTTAATATTTGAACACGCAAAGATGTTACTGAGTGAGCAACACTTAATATAAATTGATGGAGTTCACCTTTCATTTTATTAACACTTCTTTACCAATCAACGACTCTGCTTACATTTCCATAAATTTGTGAAGTTTAATAGTATCTAAATATTTTACCATTCAAACGCGTAATCACTGTTTGTGAAAATCTGATATCTGATGGTGTTATATTTCACACGTATTAAACACTACAAAAACATATGTAACATATTCACATATAATCTCTTCATTTGTTCAAAACGTTGTCTCTATTTAAAACTTACTCATAATAGTACAAACATGCGCGTTAAATACCCAACTATTGTTAGAAATATCCAAAATTTAAAAAGAAGAGTTTATAAAAAATTGAAAAAGACAAGAAAGTAAAATTAAATTTCAAAAGAGAAGAAAAAAGCCCTAATTAATTTAAAAAAATAACAGAAAATAATCAAATAACGTAAATAAATAAGAGAGAAAAGAAAAAATAATTAAAACAATTCCTAACCCCAACTCACTCTTAAAGGTGGTGCGACCAGTACGCGAAACTATGCCAGATATCACCCAAATCACATATTCCAACAATACATACACATACACTATTACATTACCTGCGTCGTCTGAAGATCTGACACCGCTAAGCCAAAGCGGACACTGCTCGGATTTCGTTCGGCCTGCTTTAAGTAACCAAGTACCCTTCAATTATTAAAGTACGAGTAGCATATCTTTGTATGCCCCCTTGCCCAGGACGCATACATCACATACCACAGGACATAGGCCTACACAGCACAGGTAGGTCCTGGGACACTACCATCACAGTATCACAGAGTCCTAGGACTCTTGTGTATAGCAGAGGGAGTCATAGGACGCTTTCCTGAGAGGACCTGAATTTTGCGATAGTTGAACGAATGTGAGAGTCCCCAAAATAGAGGTCCGGGTCGCACTAATAAAAGTACACTTTAGTTTTAGAAGCTCTGGTCTAGGACACACAGTTTGAATACTGATAGAGGTTTCCGGAGAATGGGCAGTCTACGGACGCCCCGTTCTCCGAAACCTAGAGGTCTATGACTTTTGATATGTGGGACTCTTAAATTCCTCACAACGGCACAGATTTCAGGTCATCCATGCCAGTTAGGAAATACACATGAAAGCATCAGTGTTTGAAGATGTATGACCGATACTGGTTTGCACACCACCAAATGACACTGCCCTTATTTATGTACAAAAGTTGCACTGATTAAAATACGTCCAATTTTCGCTTTACTTCAGCGACTCAGGTCCTAGCGAACAACATTTTTCTGGGAACCCTACATTTCTATACCATTCACTCAGGAAAAACACTATGATGACCACGGAAATTTCGAGCTACTGGAGCGCGGAGAATACGCTGAGTTGTGAGCTCCTCTCAACTAGGGTTTCTAGTCCAAACATTCATGTGCGAAAGAAAGCTCAAATAAACGCCCTATACAAAGTACTCAGCAGAAAGCCTCAAGACTTCTGATCTCCATAGCTTGTTGGTTTGTATCTTAAACATTATTCAGCACAAAAAATGACCACAAAAGTTGCAGTTTAATATTTTTAACTTAACTTAAGCCTTGGACCCCCCATTTTTACTCTCCTTTCAACTCAATTCGCCAAGGGGTTCAGACCAGTCTTGTTAGTGGTGTGGAATCTTACATCCACATGGATTTGTTAATCATTATGAAAACTCTAGTCCAAACAACAATTTTTCATAGGTTTCTTCCAAAAGTGCTTTCCCACAAAACACGTATGAAGTGAAAATAAACTGATTAAAGAGCTGCTATTTCCCTTTTCTGGGGATAGCACCAGTAAGATAATACCAAATAATGGACAGAGACTACCGCGTTTAAAAACTTTTTCAGCTTGTTCTTTAAAATATGTGCATGAATGTGTATGCAATGCTTTCAATTGGAATCTAAATACACGAGGGTGTACAAAGGGTGCATCAATGATGGCATTGATACTTCACCTTAAAAATCGCCTAATATCAAGAATATCCAACTTTTGAGCCCTGGGCACTATTAGGATGAATACTCTAATCACTAAGAATAGTCTGTCTGACTTAGTGGATAGCTAAGGTCAGGATGCGATTCTCAAGTTATTCCGTAGCATCATATATGAGTAATCAATTCTGCCATTGCATCATGTAGGCCTATTAAAGTGCTGGCCATTTCAAGTGAATTTGAGTGATTCTCGCAACTCGGACGAATTTGCATCCCTGGGGGTCAGGGTCAGGTGTTTGTGGTAGAGTTTGGTATATTGTAGCACGATCCTAGACAATACCCTGACATCTAACCCTAGCCTCTGGGTAAAACAAAGGCTCACCTGGTTTTAAAAAATACAGGGTTCGGTACCCCTTATGCAAATGTGCATTGACTTTTGCCTTGCATGTTTCCAGCTTGCAAAATTAAACAATCCGATTCCTCCTGTGAGAGATGTTCAGGCTTACACACAGTCCCTGTGACATCGATGTGATATATCAAAGGGAAGGTCAATACACTTTTGTAGGCCTAGTACGAAGCCCTATGGGCATTAACATCACCTTTGGCACCTCCAATAGTTAGTGTAAAGTTTGACGTACGCCCTCCAGGATGACTTACACCCAGGTCCACTCCCAACAGCCTTTCCAAAGGAGTTCTCTGCACTTACCATCGATCGCAGGCGCAGGGCCTTGAAGTTGAAATCAGCTTAATCAGACATGGTCTGTAACAATATTGAATGAGAGTAACAGTGAGGGTCAACAGATTTTACAGAATTGATAGCACAGCATGGTAAGTAGTTCAGATAGCCTGTAAAGAGGGCGCCTTCATCACGATTTACATAAGTTTGCATGTACTGATGTAGTGTTTGGACAAAACTTTGCCATTCATCACCCAAGAATGTTTTTACCCTCATTCCTGACATTTATGTAAGAACCGATCAAGTAAGTATTTAGTAAAATTCAAAATTTCGGAGCCTCTGAACCATCTGGCTTGCTTCAGCACAATCAAGCGGATCCTGTTTAGATAATACAGCCTCTCACAACTGTGATACAATCAGATTTTAACACGAAGACATGCACACCATTCCATGAATGGATACACTTGTACTTGTACTAGCATGACTAGCCTAGCTGCCATATTGTTCAATCTTAAAAGACGAGCAAGTTTAGCCTACTTTTCAACATTGCAACACAACATATACGCCTATTGTAGTTATTTAAGCACCTCTGACAGCTCTCAAACTCTAAATTTACTCAAACAAAAAAATTTTTTGTTTGTTGTTTTTTAAGGTTTACATGCATACAACATCTGTTATTATCGTTTGAATCACGAGTGAGCAGAAAGTTAATGCACAAGGCTTGGGAGCTTGCACCAAACGTTAGGTAGTCTCGAACACCCAGCAAGTTAAGGTGGCACACCACCAAATACCACTGCCATTCATTATGTACAAAAATTGCCTGATTAAAACGTCAATTGTTCGCTTACAAAGAGACTCAGTTCCTAGAAAACGACAACATTCTTGGAACTCTACAGTTCGGCATCCCATTCACTCAGAAAACCACTATGATTGACACCCAACCTCGTTGAAATTCGAGCTACTGGCAGCGCGAAGACTCCGATGAGTGTGGGCTCCTCTCAAACTAGGGATTCTACGTGCCAAATCATGTGCGAAGAGGTTCAAAAAGCATATAAGTACTCAGCGAAAGCCTCACAGGGACTTCTGATCTCCATAGCTTGTTGGTTTGTATATAAAATTATGGCCAGCACAAAAAATGACCCAAAAAGTTGCGTTTTAATATGTTTAACTCTTACTAGACTGACCCCCATTTTTACTCTTCCTTCAACTGCAATTCAGCCAGAGGGTGACAGACGAGATCTTTTTAGTGGTGTTGGAAATCTACTGTGCCGTCCGTATCGCATACACAAATACATATCACATATACAGTAGAGCGAATTTCAAATATAGCATGGTCAGACACAAAATGCTTTTAATTAGTTTTATGGTTAGTATAATTCGTTCTCCATGAAAGCACTCCATATAATTGTTCAATATTGGTCTTAGAGCGATATTGGTGATAATGTTTATTTCTTTATACAGGTTCTGCCTTTAACAAACTTGGGAAGGGAGTAAGTTGAGGTAGAGTTGCATAATTGCTTTGTTTTCAAAACTTAGTGAACCGTATCCGATGAAAATTTTGACAGGATACAGTTCCACAAGTCCTTAATGCCCCCCAACATTATCCTTAATTGTATTACCTTTACTGCCTCATTATGAAAAGTGCAGATTCTGATTGTCAGTTCACTCCCCATTATCTGAAGAATGGGGTCGCCTAAGCAATTTCTATTAAATCAAGCTGTTTTTGGTAATAGAATAGAAATAAAGGGTTTGCAGTGTCATTTATGGGCTCAAAATGTATCCTCGGCGCCTCGCCCGTTATTTATTTTTTTCCGACCTCGGACACATTATTCGCCCATAAATAATACTGCAGCACCCTTTATTTCTTAATTAATATACCTGTGATACCTGTATATGGAAATAAATAGTTTAAAAATAATTCATAACCTTGCCCCCCCAAAAATGCATTTTCTAGACAAGTTATGCTCCATTTTGAATGGGCAGAAAAGTTTCACACACCATTAACCTTCACCCTAAAATGACGTCATTTATTGAATTTGATGACGAATAAAAAATTACACTTTCTCGCATAGGGCTTTAACAATCGAGAAAATCAAGTTTTAAGGATTTTGTTAGTATTCTTTTCTCACCTCAATTAATTTCCCCATATTGTAAACATGCATTTAACGTTTTTGTGCTACCCCTATAGTTAACGTTACTGAACACCCGATTCCCATAAATTGACCAATGCATAGAGATTCGTCTTTCTATTGGCATCAAAATAAGTCCCCTTATGACGGTCCACTATGACGTCATAAGTTGAGAAAGATTGAGAGAAAAGTATAAAAATACTGGAAAGGGTGGAAAATGGATATTTCGCAATATTACTGACTCACAAACAACATTGTAGCACTAACGCTCCTGAGTATAATAAAATAGTCATTTCTCATTAAGTCGAAAAAACAAACACCGCGTGGAAATCCGATATTTTTCCCCTATATTCTTTACACTGTGTACTATGGAATTGACAGCAGTTCAGTTGCTGACATGTGAACTCCACAGACTCTGTCCCAAAAAAGACTATACAATCAAAACTAAAAACAACATATTAAAAAAATATAAACATGTGGGCATTTTTGCCCGTATTTGAATTTATTTATTGTTAGACAAGTCGAAGCTAAATCCTCGCCTCATTCCATCCAATTTGATGAACCCTAGCGGAGATATTGTCAGTTGAACACAAAGGATAATATACCACTTGGGCCAGTTTACCTGAAGGTTCAAGAAACTCAAGGTGTAATAAGCGTGTAGCATCATTGTGGGATTAAAATCGTTTTTTCAAACAAAAGGAAGAAGATTGTACAGATCAGAGTGAATGTATATCATGCATTAACTAATCAATACCTTATTTTCACATGAAAAGCGCAGAAATTATTCTGTGTGGGTGAAATGAAGGACTAATCCTCAAGGGGACAATAATCAGGAAATTCATGAAACTTGGGAATTTGACGCCTGAAACTAGTGTAACAGTCTACAAGTCTGTTGAGGACAAATGTTGTGTTTTACCTACCAAAATGCCTCTAATTTACCCTTCCCCTATTCCCCACTGCCTTCCAAGATTGGCCAGGAGGAAATATAATGAGAAAGAAGAAGAAAGCAGTGTTCAACAAAAAGCAGTTCACAGTAACCCGGAAAGGATGGTTGTTGTTCAAAGGCTCAGTTTTTTACTTTCAACAGGGTGTTTTTATGGTTTTCTACCTTCTGCTGAATCCTTGGATGGAGTAAACTGAGACAACTAGACTGTTTGGAATTGAAGTTTCCAATGCTACATGTGATGATTAGCCAATTGCGACATTTATTTAAAGTTATTTTTTTTAAAAAAATTATGTTTATCACAAGCCGCCAAGCACTTTATACCTACTTTTTTATTTTAGTTTCAAGTAAAGGGAATGTCTTGAAGGGATTTTTTCACTGGCAACTTTGTTGATATCAAGATTAGCCGCGAACTGAGCCCCTCCAAAAGGTTTTTGAACTGTCTTAGATAATTAGCCATAAATCCTGAACCGACACCCCCAAAATTACAACCAACTAAAAATCGCATTGTGGAAAGCGAACACCCCTAAAAAGAATTAGGTGTAAAACTCCAGTGTGAGACGCAACCTGAATTTTTGGCCAAAAAAATAATCTTTGATGTTTATATAGTTTTTTTTGGGACAGTCGGTAGTAGAAACGTCATTCTGACATAATTCTAGGCATGTTAGTACTCATTTTGGTAGCAATGGAAAGAAGATGGCTATACCTCTCCATTGGTACCGAAATCAAAATGTACCTTTGTCAGGGGGAGGACTTATTATTTTGAACTGTTTAGTTCGCTATTTAGAATCTGCCTTAACATTTCAATAATTTCTCGGTAATTTGGATTACATTTTTGGGACACTCTTATACACTATATAACGTCTTACGAATTTGTTTATTCCTTTATGGCATGGAACTCAAACAAACTAAACCAAAACTAAAAATTCCCACTTTCTAATTGTAATCGTTGCAGGTTAAAATTGTCTTATATTCAGCAACGGGGACAGAGTTGCTGAAAATGATCTTCAACGGAACCAAATCGAGCCACGAGAGTTGGTTTGATAAGAGCCGTTTAATTTACTCACCGTATAAAGATATCCATTCAGAAGAACAGAACCAATTCTCTATGTTTTGGGTAAGATACCTTAAAATTTAAATAGCACAGCGTCTCCAATTTCTGTATTTTCCGTAACCAAGCGAGGTAAATGCTGAAACTCCAGGCCGAAGAAATTATCGCTGAAATTATTGCTGGTTTTCGCACCGGGAGAATCACTGCGGAACAAATCTTCAACACACGAGTTCTTTGTGGAAAATCTCAGCCAACACAAGCAAAATATATTCTATGTCTTCTAGACTTCAAGAAGTCATTTGACATGGTCTGGCATGATGCACTGTGGGCAACAATGAAAAAGTACAACATGGGCCATAAGCTGATAGAAACCACCAAACAGCTATATGCTAAAGCCAGCAGTGTAGTACTTGCCCAGGGCACCATAGGTGATTGGTTCCATATATCAGTTGGGGTCCGCTAAGGATGTCTCCTCTCGCCAACCCTATTCAACATCTTTCTGGAACGTATAATGACAAATGCTCTTGAACACCGCTCTTGTACTGTAACCATTGGAGGACGTACCGTTTCTAATCCTAAATTTGCTGATGACATCGACGGATTGGCCGGGCTTTCTAAGCTTGTGAGATGCCTGGACGATACGTCCACCAGGTATGGCATGGACATCATCATCATCAGCATCATCATTCTACTGCGCAGCAGGCGATCGCAAGTTTCCTCCTGTCACTTCTGTTTTGGGCGAAGTTGGAGATAGCCTTTGGTTGCAACATGTTGTTTTGTGTCCCCCACGAGCTTTTGGATGTAGGAGAGATATGAGGTTCTCTGTCGGCCCTTGGCTTCCTCTTGCCATGTGTTGGTGTGTAGAAAGCGTATAACCTACTAGGCTCTCCCTCCGGCAATCCTTAGAATTGACCAATAAAAGTAAGCTGTCCCAGTCTTACTCGGTTTATCCGAGGCTCCGTACCATGTAAAAGCCCAACAAAAGCAAAATAGATTCTTGGCATTTGGGACACGATCACTGCGCTTGACGTTCACTCATGATTCTGTACAGACATGTTGGCGGAAAAAGGATTGACCTTACTCCTCCTAATTGTTTGTCACACCCAAGTCGCAGCCAACAAAATACTGTCACACCATGTTGTGTTGAAGAGGCGTACTTTCACTTCGATTGGTATACTTTGACTTCTCCATATGCGCTCCAACTTCCCAAATGCTGCCCGGGCAAGGGCTTCTCGTCTGTTAAGGGTCTTTTAGAATGGAAGCCATCATACAACCAAGATATGTGAAGTCGGAGACATGGTTGATAGCTCTCGCCATAACTTTAAGCGTGGAATTGGGTTTGCAGTTGGAGTCATGTACTGTACGCTGTCTTTTGCACCTGATTATAAGGCCCCAAGCTTCACTGCAAGGCAGCTGCTGTTCCTTGATAACTGTTTCCTGATCTCTAGGGAATTGAAGACTCCATTATGGCTATCTCGCGTCATCGAAATCTAGGTCGTTTAAGACTTTGGCTGGAATACCTTCCGGCCTGACGTGGATTGTCTCAATCCGGAATCTGTAATGCTTTATTTGGCCTTTTGCAGCAGTCGCTACAGCAACAAATGAAATAAAGGGAGTTAATCACTCCCTGCAGTACCCCTGTTGAAACGAGAAAGGCTCCGAGATATTTCCATCTACCAAATAAAACAGCGTCTTTTTTGGATTGCTGTAAGAACGCCTATGGCTTTGTACCCACCTGTCTGGGATACCATAGTGCCGGAGAACCGAGAACATGCCCTTCCTGTTGATCGGGTCAAAGGCTTTCTTAAAATCGATGAAGGTGATAGTGAGTGGGAGTTGAATACTCTGAAAAGCCTCAATGATTCTCCTTTGATGTGAACCGGCTGTGCAAAGCTTCTACTGGGGCGAAAACCAGCTTGGTTGGATCTTAGTGTAGGATCAACATGCTCTCGTATTCTTAACAGGATTTTGTGTAGACGTTTGCTGCCAACTGACATATCACGGTAATTCCTCTGTAATTTTCATGCGCTGAGGTTTCCTTTCTTAGGCAAAGGAAAACACTGGAACAATGGCATGACATCAGCGCTGAACCAAAAGAAAGTTGCTGTTTAAACAAATATGACCAATAACCCAACGATATCGCTGCATAAATTGCCTATAACTTGCGACTCTGTGCAAGTTCAAATACTATAACCTTGGAGCAGTTCTTAGTGAGAGGGGTCTAAACGGAGCCTGGCTAGAGCATACTGACAACATCAAGCATTAGCCAGGCTGAACCAATTTGTTGGCGAGACAAGAACATAACCTTCAACAAAACTAAAGCTCCTGCGTGCTCTCTTGTACTCCCCATCTTTGTATATTCTTTGCTTATCCAATTCATAGACCTCAATC
The DNA here is from genome assembly GCA_023653785.1 of Ophioderma brevispina. Lineage (NCBI taxonomy): Eukaryota > Metazoa > Echinodermata > Ophiuroidea > Amphilepidida > Ophiodermatidae > Ophioderma > Ophioderma brevispina. The sequence continues at coordinate 113,851 of JAMKCH010070496.1, read as the reverse complement.
ATAACCTTCAAAGGGAGGATCCAAGCGGTGAAATGAGGGTGTTCCGTATGATCCTCATCCTCGCATCTCGTATAAAGATCACATTACAAACGAGAAGTGCGTAACAAACCATTATGTGGGTGAATTTGATGACCTCATGACAACTGTTAAGGAAGTAAACTGATCATCATCCTCCAGGGAACAGTAAATGGCATAAAGGAAGTACGGCAGACAGAGAAAAGTTGTAAAAACATCACAGAATGACAAAAGAGGAGCTTTGCAGAGACACCACCCAGCCACAAAACTGACAGGAAATGACCCAGCTCGTGAGTGCTTCAACCTCAACTATCAACTACAGACAGTTTCTCCCACGACCCAGGAGGGTGTAAGGGACCAGTTAGAGCAGTTAGGATGGGCAATACCATTTCTTGAGGACGGTCTCTACTGTTTTGAAAGCTTATAACATACACTAATCCACGTTACTTCAATGCCCATTTGGCAAAATCGCTGGATCTCTATTCGGATTCGGTCCCAAACTTGTACACAATAGGTTTTAAAACGTCATAAAGCCGTGTATCATTCCATTAGTATATCCATGTAAATTCGTTATGGTTCCGTTATATTCGTTTATGTTTCTTCACATCGATTAGTTTTAATATTTTGAAATAATATAACCAATAAAACACATTTTAACTGACGCTCGTTTGTTTGGCCCAAGGCGGTTTCAAAGCGAATAAAAATTCGACAACCTGCAAAACCCACAAATACAGGTATCTTGAATGTTTACTTCTTTTACTTCTATCGATTCTTTTTTCGACCTGAAAAGAGAGTTTAAAAACACCAATCGAAATCCTTACGCCAAATCGAACTAAACCATAGAAAAATGCCCACATTTTATATTAGATAAATATTTTAAATTGTGTGAAAGCTCTATAGTATGAACTTTAAGTTAAGTTATTATTGTTTTCGATCTTAGCGAGTATGAAAGGCTTGGTTATATCAACAGTAATTACGATGGCTGTCCTTTGGATGCCGGCTGGTTGATCGTGATAAACAACCACACACCCTATTGTTCTGGGGGAACCAGCTACTATAAGCCACGGTTCAAATACGTCTTAAAGACAACCTTGGCAAGTGGGGGCGATGACAAGGTAACGGGGATTTCAACCACCTACTGATTAAATGGAACAAGAATTTGAAAAGCTGCTAATGTTAGTTGAAAATTATGAAAACATATTTAGCTTTATTTTCTGAATATAACAAAATTTTGCATAACAATGTTAATTTGTAAAATAAGGCCCTTTTTCGCGACAAATTAATGTTTAGTGTGTATTTTGCGGGGATACACCTGCCTGGCGTAAGAAGTTCAAAGTTTAATGATATTTAGGTGTTTAGGTGTGATAATGTTTGACATGAAATTTGTCAGTGTTAGAATGATGCATAAATTGTTTAGGTTTTCAGAATGAAATTTTTTTTTTAATTTGTTATTTTGTTTTATATTGTTTTGGTCCATTTCTCAAAAGGAATGAAAATGTCAGAACCTATAATTCTCAGCTTCCGCTTGTGTGAAAAAAACAAATGCTCCATTGACCAGTGATTTATATGCCTTCCAAATCACCGTGAGCAGTCACTATTGAGAATCTTTCAAAATAAAGGGGCATTCGTGATCCAAGCCTGGTCCCCCAATTACTAAAAAGTTGAATTTGTTTATATCACCTGAACAGTTGGCCTAAATACAGTATGTTTGCGGAAAAGTAATTGAATGTTGGTATTTCTGTCTAATTACAAACGGTGTGCCTACGCAAACACACTTGCTTAGGATCACGAAATACACCTTTTTAATTCTATGTTTTCTCTAAATTCCCAGAAATATACTGACATGTGTTGTATTTTCTTTGCCAGATGTGGGCATGCAAGTGTTTTTGCGATATTCGTCAAGTAACAACATTAATCTCATATTAACAGAACACATATATAGAACGAGGTAGGACAGTGCAGAAACAACGGAACCAATATAAATTGTATACACGTGTAAATCGACACAGTACTACATTTGTAGATTCAAGGCAACAATTTGAACAAAAAGACTGAATGATATATAATTTCATCTCAAGTACCCGCCCAAAAATGCGGATATAACAGGTGATGAAACATTACATATCTGTAGTTGAAACCGTAAAAAACATTTGCCAATATTATGTGATTTAATCTTTAACCATTTATGATTAATCTGTTAATGGGGTTTGTGGTTTGTTGGTAAATTCGGCTTTAATTAACAGGGGTTTGAGGGTAATATGCTTCATAAAATTGGGGGTTAACTCGGTTAATTCTGTTTATGTTAAGATTTGTCTTGTTTCCGATTTACGAAAACCTCGAAAAATGGTAAAACGCCTAATCAACACGCGGTTGCACTGAGGTTGACTCTATATGAGTGCTAGGCCTAGCTAAATTATAGAGTGTATTGTTGTTGTTGTCAAAAGACAATTCAAGCGCCGTACCATTTAACCCGTCTACCCGAGCCATTTCTTTAACACCTACACTCCAAGTATGGAGGTAGGAGAGAATGGCGAAAGCTCTTCCCTAATTGCATTACGCAAGCCGATTATCCCAATTATATCACTTGGAAACTCATTGTAAAAGATAGACCAACAAAGGCCACTATCGGCAGGGCAAGTACTCGTTCAGTTCCATAATCATCGCCGACAGACAGAAGCTGGGCACGCTGAGTTGAACAAGATATGACTGTGCGCAGGGAAAATGTGTATCCCGATGCGCAGTGCGGTTTGTTAACTGTGGAGACGAAAACAAAGAGATTGAGGCGCTACAGCGGAAATTCTGAGATTTTCAGTCAAAAAAATCGGAGATAGCATGTTCCTAAGATGAGTACATTGAGTTAGTTTTTGAAAAAACTTGGAGTTTTGAAAAGCCGTATTTCTTAAATAGTGGGGGACTGTAGTGAAAACAGATCTTACTCATGGAGTGGGCACAATCCGGAATAAAAAAATTGTTGAATTTTGGTACTCAAGTACTTATACATTGATAATCAAATAAATTGATTGAAGAATGTGCCACGCCACTTTCATGGCCCCCAGCTGGATCTTCAGGTTACACAGTGGTAAACTTTGTAAAATGTTCCGATTGTGTTGAAAGACACACCATGATGTCGTCTGGTTCAAGGATTGCCAAAAAGTTATAGTTTATATACCTGTGAATTCTAGCTAGGAATTATGGGGTTGAAAAACTGTACAATAAAAAATGGTAATAAAAAAAAGTCAATTTGGTTGTACAGGGTCACAAATAAAAGTGCTCCAATTTTTGTTAAACGTGGTTCAACTGTTGTTTGCAATAAATAGAATGAAATAGAGAATAGTTTTGACTATCGTACGTGTCTGTATTACCTCCCCCCCCAGGGCGAAGAAAAGTTAACAGCTATGGGCAGCTATGGGATTCTGTGACCTGGGACCTATTGTGTTGGATAACGTGAAAAAAAGCATAACACAGGATAGGCAAACTATTCCGTATTTCATCCTTTAAGATAGGGAAACATTTGCACCACATATTAACTGAATCCAAAAAGCAACTTTAACTTTTGACCCATTGTACACACCAAAAATTGTACTTTCTTTTCACCATTTTTACAGTTTTTACCCCATCACTACGGAACTATAAGCATAGCTAGTGTACACATACTTGTTGGGAATCCTTGTGCCCAGACAAACACCATTGTGTGCTTTTTAAAACATTCAGCAACATTTTTCATTTTGACCTGTATACCCTTTGAAACCCAAGCGGGGGGCCATTAAGGGGGGTTGGCAAGTGCTTTCCTAATTTATGGATTTATCAATGCCTAACTAAAGTACTTGTGTGCACAAAATCACAATTTTATCCGGAAGGCCACACTCTTACATCTCACAGTCCTGCTTAAAGTCTGATATTTGGAGACGAAATTTAACTTGATTGGGGAGAAAAAAGCCTTTGATCTACCACATGACCACAACATTGACAGTTGCCCGGGCGTTGGCCGTTTTCTCAATTTGGTCACGAAGTTGGTCATATTTGCCACAGAATGGTAATGTAGTTAAAGCAGATAATGGTAAAAAATGTTCTGCCATTTTGTTATACACGCATCAAATTTGGCAAGACAGAGAGTGGTGAGAGAATCAAATTTTTTGTTAAACAAATTGATAGGGAACCACCGACAGGTCAAGTTTAAAGGTCACCTAGAGGGCACGAAGGTCCATTTTGAGGTCAAATACATAAAAACATGGGAATTAAGGTTGCATAACTTAACACATATAACATTCTCGTGGATCTATTGTTACATAATTTCGACGTAATCAAAGGACCGTTTTCTTCAGTTTAAAGGGACCCGAGATTATGAGGCTTACAAATTTGTATAAAATTTGCGCTTTGTTGTTGAGAATATCTCAAGTCGAGGACATTTCGTAGGTTTATTGAAAAAAGAAAAGAAAACAAAACACTAAGTTGTGAACTCCACTGCTGTCCTGATGGCCCCATAAACAAGCATACTCGGATATCTGTCATGCCACGACAGAAAATACAAACAGCAGATAGTACATGAAGATGGCTTTTACGGCTTATGCCCTCCAGGTTTGATTTAATATCTTGGTAAAATTGTTTTTTAACAAACTGGGGGGGGGCATATTTTGCTGGACATGTCCTCTTATCTCTTTAAGCTTAATACATTAACTTAACCATGAACATTTAATTGAGAGATACAGGGACATAGCTCACTTGGGATACATTCGTGGGAATGGTTTGCAAATGTACAAGTATCACATTTTAATCACAAAAGCAACAAAATGGACCTCGGATTTATATTATTACTTGACAATGTCCATTTTAAGGGAAACTAGTGAGTTGTCCATTAGTAGATTGGGGCATGAATACATATGATTTGGGTCATGAAGGTTGGTAGCAGGTCAAATAGGCCAGGTAGAACACAACACAGCGGTATGCATTTTAAGGAATTTAGGAAGGAAAGGTTAGATTTGTTCCCAAAATATGATCGAATAAAAAAGGATTTTGTTTGTGCAAACGTTTAATCCAAAATAAAGCCCAAACAATACTTAGAACATTGTTATTTCAGAAAACGTTTGGTGGTGATAGTGAACAGGCAGTAAGGGCATGGTGGGACCCCAGCCCCCCCCTCAAAAAAGTGTGAAATATAATGTTGATTCCTCAATTCTACGACGTGATGTGCGATTTTTGCATGAAATTTATTGAAATTCACTGCACCTAAGTTAAATTTGCCCCTCGATACCCCAAATAAACCATTTCTGGTGCTGCGCTTGTTCATCTTAAAGGATGAGCAGGGGTGTCATTAAATTGATGATTCAGGCCCATATTTATTGGTCGGGCTATGAGTTGCAAAAATATTGGCCGAGACGCAGTTCGAGCCCAATATTTTAAAAACTCATAGCGAGACCAATAAATATTGGGCACAACTCATCCAATTTTATCAGATGATGCGTAGGATCCGATATTATCGCGTATCGGGCACCTCAAGACAGATAATGATTTATGGGTGCTTTGCTACTCCCAAATAAGGTTTGTCAGTAAGTTAACCCCGTCTTACAAGCCTTTTTTTGTAACAGGTTTACCAAGGGGGGGGGGGGGGTGGGGTGGTTACACCCTCATAATTTGTTTATAAAGCACCCGATGCTTATGATTTTGAAGTGACCCAATGGATAGCTAGGTCTCCTTTCCATTGCTACCAACAAGTACCAACATACCAGCATACTAGTTGTGCTCACAAATGATGTCATCCCAAGTCCGCGAGTCGGGCAAATTGGCATTTTCCACCGAAAATAGGCGCGGAAAATCCAATTTTGCGTAAAAAATCGCAGAGGAATTGGGATTGCATAGCGGTTTTCCAGCTCTAAATGATGGAATTTGCTTAGTTTTACATAAACATAGAGGGTTAGAGCCGATACTGTGCCTAATATTTTCAAAATTGCACCATTAAAAGATCCTTGGGTGGCAACCAACCCCCCCCTTCGCATTTGACGGCATTGACCTAACCCCGGTGAAGGGCTACCTCACTTTTTTTTTTTGCTAAAATGACCGAAACGGATGAGAAAACGATTACCTATAAGCTTTTTTACGAAGGATTTTTAAGCATTTTAGCGCACAGGAGCGAAGTTCACTAGGGGGCACCCCCCCCCCCCGTAAGAAGGGGTTAATATGCCCAACCCCCTTCGTCCTCCCGACAGTATTCGCTCTGGGGAATGTGTGCCCCGCACCCCAGCCACCCCCCCCCCCCCCACCCCGCCCCACCAAGATTGTGTTGAAAACCAATGGCAAAAATATAAGTGATATAGGGCTGAGGTCCAGCCCTAGGCTACTGTTGAATATGTCCCATTGATAACTGATTAATTCATCTGTATATTTTCTAAAAACATTGAATACTATGAAATAGATTTTCATTAGGCTAAAATTGAAATAACAACGTCCTACGAGATCAATGTAATGCGGAATCATGTGCATCAACATGATCGATTGATAACATTACAATGCTGTGGTAAATATGTCGATGGGACGTCCATTTAACACTACTTTGTACCGGGTTCTCTGGGCTTAAAACAGGGTGTTTTCTCTGAAGTGAAAATCGGGCATATCGCCAAGGGTCTCATTTATTCACCAAAAATGTGGCCAACTTCGGGAAAAATTGAAAAAAAAAGGGCAACTGCGGACACTGTGAAGTTTGGTGCCATGTTTAGATACGGCAAGTTTCTTCCCAATTAAACTTAGATTTTGTCTCCAAATATACTTAAGAAATACGGCGTACTAAACATTCAAGTTTTTAAAAAGCCGGAAAAAATAACGAGTTAAACAGAATCAAGTAATCACTTAGGACATTGCTATCGCGCTTCTAAGTAAATGACGACCAAATGATCCGAAATGATCTTGTTTTACCTTTAAGATGATTTGAAGTTTGGGACGTGGGGTTCCATGTCTAAAAATAATCAATATCTGTATTAATTGTAACCATTTATGCCAGTTTATTTTTTGCTTTTATCAAGAGAAATTGCACAATTTTACAATTGCTTAAACTATTGTACATCGATGCAATGTGATGCACATGTGTATCCGCATCCATATCGATCTCGTGTTTGTATTGTCCCAATACAATAGTTTTACGGACCCTGTTTACGAGGGCGGCGAGGATCATCGGTCAAAGGGATTTGGGAAGAGCTTTTCCTTCTCTCTACTCCAGGCTCAAGTGCGGCGGCACCACCCTCTTGGATTTTCTTTATTAGCATCAAATAATTTTGCCCACCTCAGGATATGATGGGGTAGTGCCCTCTTGCTATGTTCTAAAAAAATAAGTAAAACAATAACATATGACGGCACGATATGTCATAGTCAAGTATGAAATATGGATGGTGAATGTATCCATGACATTTTGTGGTTTTGCTGGTTATGTAATCTATATTATGGGGAGGATAAATCTCTCTGGCTACATAACTAGTAAACGTCTCCATTTCTAGTAGGGTGCATTCTGATGCCTCATTCAATTCAATTTTCATGTCCCTGTCTAAAGTGTGCACTATCAAAGTAAAACCTCCAAAAAAATTAAAAGTCATTCAGATGGTGGCAAGGGGGGCCTCGTGGCTTAAAGTTGTGATACCAACAAACTCAATAGTATTTTTTTTTTTTGACAAAAACACACAACAAAAATACGATGATTGTGATTTGGTCAGAAATCTCCAGGAGGTACTTATAAACATGACAGTTGCCAAGAAATACCAATCAACGTCATCATTTCATAGGCAGAAACATGTTGTTAACTAAATTATTTCAGTGAGTCAAGACATACATGATAGCAATCGTGACCCAATACAGAGTTGGAGTGACGGTCCATTCATAGCTTAGACCCGCGGTTTTATTAATATTAGAGAGTATATGTGTCGGGAGGAAAATCGTGAATGAAAGAAAAAAGTTGGTATCATCATACCCAACAAGATTTTGAAGGTGCGTGCTGCACAGTATTTCTTAAGAATCATTCTATCGACATTTCTGCGATTTATGGACATCATCGGTAAAGAATCGAACAAGCCGAATATTCGTATGAGCATAAACTTTTTCCAAGAAATGTCCATTATAAGAGTAGGGTGCAAACGTTGCATGCCTTTGAACAGTAGAAAACATTGATCGAAGATCATCGACATGCTTGCAATGTATAAATGCGTATATTTTATTCCCGGGAGTTGAGTGTGTCAATCTTTTGCCCTGATCAACTTTGTGTTATTCATGAGTGGTTTTTATAGTTGATGTGAATCAATGTTACCTCCAAGCGAACTTAGCACATGGTCTACTGACGTGATCACGGTGCGAAGGACATCACATAAAGCTACAGCAATGGGTATTTTACCGTGTGAGTCAATAAAACCCTACATTTCAGAATAAAAAATAATTAAAATAGTTAAAGAATTATTTGTCAAGGGTTTGCTTGGTATAAAGAGGATAAATGGCTTCCAAAACGTTTATTGGTCCCCATTTGGATTTGGGGAACAAGTTGTATGCCCGATTTGATGAGAGACTAAAAATCCTGTTGGCCGATTTTGGCCCAAACAAAATGCATCGTTTACATGGAGTGACATGGTCTTCAGCAGTGATTGACGTAAAACCATTTTAACACCAATTCTTGGTCACCATAGAAAGTGGGAGATTGACAGACTATAAAAATTAATCTCCCCGGAGATTACAAAAGAAAAAGCGAGTGAAAAAAAATGTTCAATTTCCCATATAAGAAAGTCAAGATAGCTGGGTTAAGACCACAGTTTACTTGCGTTCAGCAAGAATTTCATGGCTTTAACCTACAACGAAACTTGGGAGCAAAAGTGAAACCATAGAAGTTTTGTATTCCGCTTGAAAAACAAAAAACAAGGCAATATGATTTTAAGTTTTAGTTCCAATTGTAGTTACAGAAAATTTCAAATTTATAGTTATCTCGCAATTTATGGATGCGGAGTATACGGTATATGTGCAAAATACTATCTTAGAGATGTGAAAACGAAATCTGAGAGGTTCATTCTGTCCATGAACTGAGAAATGATTGGAGTGATTTTCAATATTTGACTTTATGATTGAACAATGGTAATTTAATTGTTGAAGAGAGTTTACTTATACTATGTTACACAATAGTTTTTTTCAAACTGATATGTTTTTCGAGAAGACATCGATCCATTGAAATTGCCTCCGTGTGTGAATTGTAGGGGCTATATAATGTTTAATGGTATACGTCGGTGTCAATCTTTCCGCATTATATGGCTAAATCGGCCAAAACAGAATTTTAGGTCTCTCCGCAATATTGACATAGTTTCTGAACCCAAAGGACGAAAGCCACCATAAAAATCTTCTGATTAGCCTGTATCCTGTTAAAAACCAAAGCAAACATCAAGCATTATAACAGTTTAACATTGAAGAGAAATAATCTTTCCTAATGGGTGGGTTTTTATGCACTCACACTGTATACTGATTGAGCGAGGAATTTAAAGGCATAAGCCCTACAGGTGCGCGGCATATACCGCCGGACAGCTTTGTTTATTGCCGGCGTTGAGTCAAATTGCCCATCGTCCAATACAAAAATATGTAGCTTCAACCGTTCAACGAAATACAGATCCAATACATTCTTTGTGATTATCTGTCCTATACAGAAGATGAACAATCTCGCAGGGTCACTGTCCGACCAAGGGCTTCTGGTCCGGATATTGATCGCAGTGGCTCGCGCAGTGGGTATCGCTACATCGATAGTCGCTTCTATCTTATATGTATAATACCAAAGACCACCCCACACGTCATTTGTTAATGACGTTGGACAGATCATTTTGCATTTGAGGGGAAAAAGGGTAAATTTCAATAGATTTTTTTTTTTTTTTTTTTTAACAGTTTTGAAAATTTAAAAATTCCTTTTCTTTCACGATTGTCCCGGTACATCTACTTCTTTAATATAATTGAAAACCGAGGGTCTAGCTAATTGAATGGACGTAGTTTGTTTGAAGGTCGTTGTGTAGTGTTTTAAGTTTCACGCCTCTATAACCAAGTTTACACCAATATATCAATAGTTTAAATGGTACTAGGGTTGTTTCTAAAATGTGGCACTACTTATTAGCATAATAAGCAAGAAACTCTTTGTTCATTCTTTTAATTTAGGTCAAGATGGGAAATCCAGTAAGTAAAGTATTGGCAAGTTATGTAACCAGCTTAAGGCTTGAACTTACAGCAATAAATGCCATTATATACATAGCCCACACCTTTATCTGGGTCTGTTGGTTTATTCTGGTATTGCCTTGCGCCACTGAAAAGTATTTTCTGTTATTGAGGATTCCATGTGGTATTTGTTGGAAAATAATTTACCTAGCTTCACATAAGGGCGAATTCATACTCAATGGCGGGCGTTTCGGTTCTGCCGGTTCCGCGCGGTGTCAATTAATTAATTGAGTTGCTGAATACTTAACTCGGATTAAAGGATTCAGAAGATTGAGCGGATAAATAAACCGCCTGGAACCAGGCAGACGGAAATCGCCGCCGGTTGTTTGAGTATGAGTATTGGTCCCTAACACACCGCTTGGGGGAGGATAGGATTCTGGGCCAATCATAGATGACGATCATAATGTTTTTGTTGTTTGTAAAAAAAACCAACAAAACATTCTACTGGGGCTTTGTGTACAAAACTTGAAAGATCACGGAAGCCTTCCCGTGCAACATCGAATGAATTTAATTTGAGGGAGATTAGTTAGGGCTGATAGGGATTTTTGGGTCAGTTTCTTCCAAAAGCATCAAAATTTGGCCCGGATGTTGTCTACACCATCTTTTTTTTTAATTCTGATGTGCGCCAAGAAGGGTGCCTCTAGCGTGCACAATCCAATATGGCAGCCACCGGAATTATATGTGTTAATCATAAAAGGTTAGAATCACGAATAATACATCTTTTTAGGTTTTTTGGGTTGGAATTCAGATATGATGTCATAAGTCAAGTATGAACATATTGGATGGTGAATGTATAATGGACATTTTGTGGTTTTGCTGGTATGTAATATATTATTATGGGATAAATCTCTCTGGATACATAAACTAGTAAAAGTCTCCATTTATAGTAGGGTGCATCTGATGCCCCTCATGTCAATCAATTTTCATGTCCCTAGTCTTAAAGTGTGCCACTTATCAAAGTAACAACCTCCACCAAATTAAAATTCATTCAGATGTTGGCAAGGGGGGCCTTCGTGAGCTTAAAGTTTTGTACACAAACTCAATAGTATTTTTTTTTTGGACAAACACACAAAAATACGATCGTCATCTGTGATTTGATCAGAAATTCTCCAGGAGGTACTTTATAACATACAGTTTGCCAAGAAATACCAATCAAAGTCATCATCATAGGCAGAAAACATTTTTTTACTAAATTTATTTAAGTGGAGTCAAGACAATACATTGAATAGCCAATCTTGACCCACATACAGAGCTTGTAAGTTACTGTCCATTCAATTAGCTTAGACCCTCGGTTTTTAATTAATATTAGAGAAGGTATAGGTGTCGGGAGAAAATCGTGAAAGAAAAGTTGGTATTCATCTAATTACCCAACAAGATTTTGAAGGTGCGTGCTGAAAAGTATTTCTTCAGACTCAATTCTATTCAATTTCTGCGATTTTTGGCCATCAATCGGTAAGGAATCGGAACCAGTCGAATATTCGTAATGAGCATAAACTTTTTCAGAAATGTTCCATTTATAAGATAGGTGTGCAAAACGTTGCATCGCCTTTGACAGTAGAAAACATTGATCGATATCATCAACAATGCTTGCAATGTATAAATAGCGTATATTTTATTCCCGGGATTTTGAATGTAGTCAATCATTGCCCTGATCAACTTTTGTGTTATTCATGGTGTGTTATAGTTGATGTGACATCAATGTTTACTCAAGCAACTTAGCACCTGGTCTACTGACGTGATCAAGGTGCGAAGGACATCACATACAGCTACAGCAATGGGCTATTTATACTGATTGAGCGCGAATTTTAAAAGCATAAGCCCTACAGGTGCGCGCGCATATACCGCCGGACAGCTTTGTTTCTTGCCCGGCGTTGATGTCACATTGCACATCGTCAATACAAAAATATGTAGCTTCAAACGTTCAAAGAAATACAGATACAATACATTCTTTGTAGTATGTCCTATTAAAAGAAGATGACACAATATCAGCAGGTCACTGTCCGACCAAGGTCTTCTGGTCCGCCGATATTGATCGCAGTGGCCCGCAGTGGGTATATCGCTACATCGATAGTCGCTTCCTACCTCGTATGTATAATACCAAAGACCACCTCACACGTCATTTGTTAATGGTACCAGACGTTGGGCAGATCATTTGCAATTTTGAGGGGAAAGGGTCAAATTTCAATAGATTTGTACGTAAAATTCCATCCACATGTTTTGAAATTTAAAAATCCTTTTCTTTCACGATTTTTCCCCGGTACATCTACCTTCTTTAATATTAATTAAAAACCGAGGGTCTAAGCTAATTGAATGGACAGTAGTTTGTTTGAAGGACAGTGTAGTGTTGTAAGTTCAAGCCTCTATAACCAGTTACACAATATATCAATAGTTTTAAATGGTACTAGGGTGTTTTCTAACATGTGGCACTATTATTAGCATAATAGCAGGCAACTCTTTGTCTTCTTTTAATTTATGTCAAGATGGGAAATCCAGTAAGTAAAGTATTGGCAAGTTATGTAACCAGCTCTAAAGGCTTGAACTTACAGCAATACACTGCCATTATATACATAGCCACACGCTTTATATGGGTTATGTTGTGGTTATTCTGTGTATTTGCCTTGCTGCCACTGAAATGTATTTTTCTGCTATTGAGGATGTCCATGTTGGTATTTGTTGGAAAATAATTTACCTAGCTTCATAAGGGGCGAATTCAATACTCAACTGGCGGGCGTTTTCCGGTTCTGCCCGGTTCCGCGCGGTTCAATTAATTAATTGAGTTTGCTGAATTACTTACTCGGATTAAATGATTCAGAAGATTGAGCGGATTAAATGAACCGCCGGGCAGAACCGGAATCGCCCGCCGGTTGAGTATTGAGTATTTGGTCACCTAACACACCTTGTGGAGGATTTCTGGCCAAATCATAGATGACGATCATCATGTTTTTGTGTTTTGTAAAAAAAAACAACAAAACATTCTACTGACTTTGTGTACAAAACTTGAAGCTCACGGAGGCCTCCCTTGCCAACATCCGAATGAATTTTAATTTGGTGGAGGATTAGTTAGGGCTGATAGGGATTTTTTGGGTTCAGTTTCTTCCAAAAGCATCAAATTTGGCCCGGATGTTGTCTACACCATCTTTTTTTTTTTAATTTCTGATGTGCGCCAAGAAGGGTGCCTCCTAGCGCTGCCACAATCCAATATGGCCGCCACCGCAATTATAATGTTAATCATAAAAGGTTAGAATCACGAATAATACATCTTTTTAGGTTTTTTGGGTTGAAGATTCAGATATGATGTCATCATTTAAAGCCGCCATATTAAACAAATCCAAGATGACATTTTTTGGAAGAAACTGAACCAAACACAACCTATAATTCCCCTAATCAGCCCTAACTAGTTATTATTTTGACACGTGGCACACTTTAAGACTATAGGGACAAGAACATTGATTGATATGAGGGGCATCAGATGCACCCTAATTTATATGGTTTATACCATAAATAAAAGTGGACTTTAAGACTCACTTGGCGTCTTTGGGCGTGAATATTCGATTCCAAATGAATATCTCAAAACTGGTACCGTGATCAGCAGCCGAATGATGTCATGATCACCACGCTTATAAAAGTTTTATTATGCAAACCATCTATCCAACGGCCGCAACCGAGATGCTGTTCACTATGTAGCGCTAAATGTCCCTGTCCGTCATGTCAGATGGATCCTGCCGGATGTCTCGAGCAATCACATTAATGTAGTTAAAGAGGTGACGATCCCTGTTTTTGGCACGGTAACGTCTGAGACTACTTGATCAATAGCACGATGAAAGTGACCGGCAAATCGGGTCGGCGTTGGGCAACAAAAATGACATTGGTGGGATATCTCTATATATCTGTTCTCTGGTCATCTGCTCACGCCAGCACATGTTTTGTACTCGCATAGGAAGCCTGGCGTAGGCGCCATCCAGTGTATCCTGTTGCTCTTTCTTCCTGGTCCAGGTCTCACATCCACATAACAGGATGCTCTTTACACAGGCTCTAAAGAACTTCAGCTTGGTTGAATTGGAGATACCAGATTGCCATAAGTGGTGCAGTTTATCGCAGGCATTCCGGGTTTGTCCCCTGCGTGACAGGAAGTCTTTCTTGTTCTCGGTAACATATGACCCTAGGCACTTGAAGTCCCTGACTTCTTTGAGTTGGATGCCATCTGTAGTGCACATAGGTTGATGATCATCTTCCTCAATGACGGTCATACAATCCGTTTTCCTGACATTCAGATGCAGGACGACCCCGTCTGCAGCACCCTTAAGTGATGTCAGTAGATCCACACATCAGATCGGCCGTTAGAGCTAGATCGTCCGCGTAGTCAAGGCCCGTGAGACGCCGACCCCGGGTCCGATGGCGATTCCCCGTCGTCCAGGATTCAAGACTCCGCCCGAGAATGTAACCATCACGATTACAAAGAGATAGAAAACAAGAGTATCTCCTTGAAGGATTCGAGTAGTTGTTAGGAAAGCCGTAGGCCAATCCATGGTCTGCACAAAGCCAGATGGGCCATCACACATGATGGCAACTGCCCCCACAGCGCCATCCGGGACACCGCAGTCGGCGAGAACATGCAGCATTATATCTCTGTTTACACTGTCAAGAGCATTGGAGAAGACTACAAACACAATTGAAGCTTTTCTCTTGGAAACTCCCAACCATGCAAACCATGCGCATGGGTATATATGATGATGATAATCGGATCACTGGGTAACGTTTACCCCCAGGATGACCTTGAACCTTAATTAATAGGGCTGTACCTGTTTAACTAAAGGTCAGAACCTAGACAAACTATACCTTTTTTAATCCTTATAATGACACAAATACATTGGTGTACATTTGACTTGATTTCAAATTTACCCCTGTAGTAAATTTACCCCTTATTTTACAAAGTTCCCCACATTTCCCAGAGGTTGGACCCAAAAATTCTGATTCAGCACCCTTCATACTATAGAAAACATCTTCAAACCTTCTTCGCCCAACTTCTAGAATGGGATTCTAATTTATAACCCTACTATACAGGGCGTCTCAATAAAAGTGTAACACTCGGAAATTGCTTGTTTTAGGCATGAAATCGTGTCGTAATTTATACAAATTTGATGTTAAATTCAAGATAAAGGACCTATCTTTCCAGTACAATTTACCCCATCACGATAGCTTTTGTCAATCTGGAGATATACGCAATTGTTTGCAGCTAAGCGAAATCCACTCTGTGCCACTTTTCAATAAAGCGATTTATTTGGCATGCTTGAATCTGGATGAATGGGGACTTTGGTATGCCGAAATCTGACAATTAACACTCTGCTATGCTGAGATCTGAAAAACTGGAATGAATTAACGGGTGGGAAATCTAGTTCAATCTATTTGCTTTGCTGGCATCTTGGTATTTGGAATCATGCATCATGCACTTTTTTTAAACAAATCCTGCCTATTTTGCCTAAAATTTGAGTTATTTTCCTAAATTGTTGCTTTCTGTGTTAAATACAACATAAGCCATTTTTGTTTTGTTTGTTTTGTTTGTTAGGGCGTTTGTCTGTGTGTTTGTGTTGTTTTATTATCAACATCAATAAGAAATACGCGACCTGACTCTGAAGCATACCACAAACAAACCTACTCTATAGCAACTGTATAGGGTTTCCACGTATGCGTAAATCTAGTCACCGACGCTAGTCACCGACAGCACTTCGCGCCTGTGTAGTGCATTCCTTATTATGCAAATAACCAGAAGACGTTCGGCTATTTATAGCGCTCGATCAAGCCACGGTTGACTGACCTATGTTTAAATGAACCGCGTTGCAGTATACACACAACCGCCGAATCATCTGGATGTCTATATTTTCTAATCAGAATGCCATTTTCTTCATAAAAGCACACAGGAACTTTTTGAGCTTCCTGTTCGGGCAATGACCTTTCAATAAATTCAGTGAGTTTTGGATCTTTTCTTTGCTCCTCGATCAGCTTTTTTTGTGATCGGATCAGAATTACAATCTCTAACTTTACCTAATACTGAATTGTCATAAAGACTTGAGAAAATGTATCATCCAAATCTAGAAAGATTTCATTATTTCTTTTGGTTTCTTTTGGTGGTTTGTATTTCTGTAGTTTCAACTACATGTACATCACTGATATCTTCTTGTGAGATTTGTTTACTCATAACCCTTGTAACGGCACAAACGGAGAAAAGATTCTTTTCCTCTTCATTGTCATCTTTGACACAAGGTTTTGTGGACACAATTGGATCTGGTATTACTTTAACTCCAGCTAAATCATTTCCCAGTAGCATGGACACACTGGCGATTTGCAATTTAGGCATAACCCCTAGAGTGACTGTTCCAGAAACTAGGTCTAGTAAATCTTTGTGTGTACATTGTGCATGTCAAGCATACCATGCAAAATCGCGTCGCAACTGACCCTGCTGAGTTAAAACACAGTTCTGCGCATATAAACATGACAGCAATCAATACTCCCATTGCATTTCCCAATTCAAACTTGCGCTGTGCAGTACATTCCTATTTATGCAAATAACCAGAAGACTTTCTGCTATTTATATCGCTCGATCAAGCCACGGTTGACTGACCTATGTTTAAATGAACCGCGTTGCAGTATACACACAACCTAATGCAGTAAATCTTTGTGTGTACATTTTCTTCCATGTCCATGCAAATCGAATGCTTTACATGACCTATTACCCGCGCCGCATCTGATCCTGCTGAGTCAAAACGCAGTTCTGCGCATATAATCATGACAGCAATCAGTACTCCCACTGCGTTTCCCAATTCAAACTTGCTTCCACTGCCGAAAAATGAACCATGCATATTTCCAATGGCAACGTAGTAAACGTAAATGTTACCCTGCATAGATGAGAGAGTGTGTTCAGAATTGACCAACGTGACACCGACACAAATAGTACATCTCACTAGTCAAATTATATCGCGCATAATGTACGATTTCGTAGGTGTACTTTTTGAACCCTCAATTTCTATAGGATTGACTCATAGTGCAACGCACGTTACTAACACAAAACAACACAACCACTCACAAATTGAAAGTTTCAGCTTCCGATAGCTGAGACCATCCTGGATTTGCCCATTATCATTGCGCATATATTTCTGACCACCTGAGGTCTGAAAAGTCTCTAGAAATCTTCCCAAGCTGTATCACAAAAATATGACGTCACCATGCCATTAAAGGTGCAACAAGAGATTTTGTGGCACCCATATATTGTGTCATTTGTAGTGATTTCATATAGATGAGATCCCTAATAGATTTCTTACCTCGTCTTTGGTTACAGAAATGCCTTGGAAGTGAAAACAAAAAGCGATTTCCATTTGCTTAAAGGTGCAACGAGAGATTTCACATATCAGGTGTACCTAAACAAATCGAAAGCACTGATTTTTGCCCTGATGCAAACCTTTCCTTCACAAAAAAAAAAACCGTCTGAAAGGATTAAGCTGAGAAATGTTTCTTGGTACAAAAATTGTGAAATTTCTATTTTCGTATAGGAGCAAATATGAAAATTCAGCCTATGTTTTACATTGAAATATAAGCAAATCAAAATCACCTTTCCCTTTTCTATAGCCAAATACAAGTAGGAAATCTATTGAGTGTCTAATCTATATGAAATTACTATTACGACACAATATTTTGGGTGCATCAAAATCTCTCGTTGCACCTTTAATTTCAATATAAAACATAGGCTGAATTTAGTATTTGCTCCTATACGAAATTAGAAATTTCACAATTTTGTATCAAAGAAATATTTTTCAGCTTAATCCTTTCCCATGGGGACATTTTTATTAAAAAGCTTTACATTGGTGCAAAAATCATAATTTTCATATTTTTATTGGTGCCTAATATCGGAACCATTTGCGATGAAGTTTGATCCTGCATACGTCAAGTCATTATAACTATATGCAAACTAATCAAACAGCATCATAAGTACCACCTAGATGACTATATAGTAATTGATATCACGGTTTATTGGCCATGTGGCAAAGAAATAATAATACAATTGTGTTTGTCTGTAGTATACACTAAAAGTCGGCTTTCTTTCCTGGAAAATGAAAAGGACAAACAAGTCCATGAGCAGTGAAAAAAACCTAACGCGGAAACAAGCATCGTATAAGATCGCAGAGCAATTTTATTCAAACTTGGAAGACGAGTTATTTCGATGGAGGTAAGTGTGTTATGTTGAAATGTTTAAGTATTTGAAGAGCTTATTTCCAAACCGTGTTAAGTCCACAGATTTCACTTATGAGAAAAACACGATTTTTGATATGGACATTTTGAACTTCTAGAATGGGATTCTAATTTAATAACCCTAATATACAGGGCGTCTCAATAAAAGTGTAACACTCGGAAATTGCTTGTTTTCGAGGCGTGAAATCGTGTCGTAATTTATACAAATTTGAGGTCACATTCAAGATAAAGGACCCATCTTTCCAGTACATTTACCCCATCACATAGCTGTGTCAACTGGAGATATAGCAGTTGTTGCAGTACTGCGAAATCCACTCTGTGCCACTTTTCCATAAAGCGATTTATTTGGCATGCTTGAATCTGTATGAATGGGATCAAGTTTTAAATCCAATTTGTCCCCCGTGAACGGAGGGGACATCACCGATCTCACATAAGTCTTATATATCATTCCTTTCATCTCAAGGAATTTTTTCCCGCGTAGCAACTCTCCACATTCCTAAACTTCCCTACCAAAACCTTACTCGAGCTGTCATAACCGCCTCGCATCCACCATTACATTACCCTGTTCCCCAGGAGGTTGGTTTTAGAACTATTCACCTATTCACCTCATAACACAACTTTTTCAACCTATTCCACCATAACTTAAGCTATTGCTCACATCTTCTGCACACAAATTCTCTTGCAAAGCTTTGAGAACACCTTCTTCATCTTTGTACACTTCCTATGAATCCATTTCCCACGAATTGCATTTCCCACACACGCTGAATTTGCATTTACCTCTTACCACGACTCCACTGGGTCTACCTTACTACTGACACTTTGACTCTTCACCCCACTCACCATCACTTTTGTCTTCCCAAGATTACCTTCAGGACCCTTATTCAAAAGCCTTCTTCCATGTATTAAACTTTTCTTTCAGTCCCTCCATTGTCTCACTCCACCAAAAACTTTCTCTTGCATTCTCCTTAACCACAAAATTATGACATTATTGTAAATATTAACGGCGACAGTACATGTACACTCACCTTCTCATCTCAAACTCCTCAGACACATCAGACCCCACTCTAACTCTGTCTTTGACTCCTTCAACAAATTCATCACCCGCTCTAAACACGTGCCTATATATACTTCGTCCTCCTAATCGCAACCACCCAGTCACTTCATCAGGACTCTATAAAATGCCTTCTCCAAACCACAAGTTAAAGAGTAAAAAAAATAAACAGCTGATGAAAATATCATTCAATCAATATTAAAGCATATTAGCACATTTTTGAAGAGCGCCCCCAATTTCAAAATTGATATGTTGGCACAGTTACGTTGGAAATTGTCTAGGAAACTAAACGTGCGAACGAGAATGCTAAAAAATGCGTATTTATCACAAAATAAGCGATTTTGTAATTAGAGCTGGAAATGCTACGTTTATGTCCGTCCATGATGAATAGTGCCACCTCGATGAAAATAACCTCTAACTTGGCTTGCCTGAACTATTAAAACATTAATAGATGAGCGTAGGACACGTACATGGCGCTATTTCCCGGCTATTTGACATTGGAAGGCCGTTTCCCAGCAGCCGTTGTATTATTATCGGGGATCCCCAATAATAATTAATCTACTTACAAATTCCTTCGTTTGTGACACATAGACATTTGCGAGCTACCATTCACAGTTATATTTACTAGCCAGTTACCACTGCAATCGTGTAAAATCTCCAATTTTTTGAAAAATTGGGGGCGCTCTTCAAAAAAATGTCTAATATTGCTTTAAACCGCTTATCCAATACAAATAGTCAGTCTGCATCGAAAGTGCAAAGTGGCATAAATAATGCTACTTAAAGTTTGGTGAAAGTAAACTAGAGCGGAAGGCACAAATCCACAAAAGAAGCAACCACTTCTAAGCCATATTTTTCCCAGATGAAGTATCAGAAGTACACATTCCATACCTGTAGACAGCAAAATGCCCGTGTCTTCTCTTTTTGTTCCAAACAAAACCAAGATACTCCATTAAGTGTCCCATTCCAAGTAGATGATGGAATATGAACTCCAAGATGAGCTTCTAGCAACAATATCACACAAGATACATCTTCAACCTGTACAACAGAACACTGGAACTGGTCTAACAGGAGCCAGGTACCTCAAGTGAAAAAACATGCCAAAGGCATTGCATATCCCACATTGAGGAGAGCACACAAGATGAAGACAGATTGTTCAGGCTTGCTGATCTTATCAAGCCGGCCCTTATATGCTGAAAACTAACGTAGCTCCAAAATCGCCCTTTTGAGATTTGACCTTTAAATCAATTTTGAGGGTTAATGATTAAACCATTTTCAGAATTCAACACAATTTGTCAAGTTACGTAGTTTTGCAAAATACACATGCTATATTTCACTGGCTTACCACAAAATATAATTTACAAAGAAATATAATTCTTTTATATTGTTGTTTACAAACATTTTAGCTTCAACTTACGCTTTTTTAGTTTGACCTGAGCATCTGTAGTCCCATTAATTTGTTTAGCAAACGATTGGCACTTATAGCAGTTTTTCTGGCAACCTACGTATCTCTCAGTTCCGTAGTTTTGCCATGAGAAATAATAAGGCGATTTTGAGAGCAAATGACACGTAACTAAGCATACGGAGCTTTGCCGAAAAAATACCTTCCGAATGGTAAAAAGCATCCGAGTTAGGATGTGCTATCTCAGAAAGGGAGAATTTCTGCAATAAGACTTTTTGAAATGAAAGCAGCGCCCCCCAAATTGCCCTGAAATAACTTGATCTCAAAAAGTCCACAAAGTTTCGAGTTACGTAGTTCTGCCATATAAGGGCCGAGCAATATACAGAGTGGCATTTTGGACGCCATCTTGGGTCAGCTTGGTGTTGTTGTTACTTGAAGAGTAAATATATGTACCTTAAAGACCGGATCCTCACGCACGCCAAGGAATGAGACTTATAAGGAAAGCTATATTTGTTCATAGCATATGAGGATGACATAGACACTGTTCTGCGACCTGGGATCTTAGCTGATCGAGATGAGCGGAGTATCATGATGACCCAAATTGCTGACGCGAACCAATACTCGCCATTGCGCAGCTACTTGTGTTCAACTCTTAAAATGCGCCGGGACTATTGGAAAGTTTATCATAGCAAGACCGGAATGGCACTACCCGTCTACTCGGGACTTTTAAGATTTCCCTTTGGGCTTAAACGGGGAACGGCCGTTGGTTGTAGCCCTTTTGCTCTCGGTGTGCCAGCCCTCCTATTACCGTACCATTTATATAATTACTTCATTAATTATGAAATAATGTATGTGAGTATTTATCAACAATATTGGCACATTTAGGTTATTCATCCTACAGTGAGTAGACAATATGACCACAATCCAAGCTCAGCTACATCCACTGGTTCATTTCTTGGTAAAAGTTTGTCCTTGTTCCATAATGGTACCCCATTGCTCAGCTACTTGTTTTCAGCTGCCTTAAAAGGTGCCGGTACAATGGGAATGTACCCAAGTTTATCATAGCAAAGGCTGTGAAACACAACTACCAGTCTACTAAGGACTTAAGGTCCTCGCCTTAACCAGGGAACGACAGTCGATATCTTTTTTGTTCTTGGGGTGTCTAGTGGGGGGACTGTAGTGCACAGATCTTAAGTGGGATGTGCAAATCTGGATAAAATTGTGAATTTTGGTACACAAGTACTTTATGCATTGGTAATCAAACAATTTGATGGAAGCACTTGCCACGCCCCTTTCATGTCCCCCAGCTTGGATTTCAAGGTTACACAGGGGTAAAATTTTTAAAATGTTCAGATTTTTGTTGAAATGCACACCATAATCTTTGTCTGGTACAAGGATTCCAAAAGGTATAGTTTATACTACCTGTGACTTATAGTTTTGGAATTATTGGGTAAAAACTGTAAAATGGTCAAAAAAGTCCATTTTGGTTTATACAGGGGTCAAAAATTAAAGGTTACTCCAATTTTTGTAAAATGTGGTTCAAATTGTTGGTTTAGCTCATAGAATGAAATATAGGAATAGTTTTGACTATCTTACGTGTTTGGTTATTAACAAAAATGGCGAAAAGAGTCAACAGCTATTGGCAGCTATTGGATTCTATTGACCTGTGACCTATTTTGTTGGATAACGTGAAAACTAAGCATAACACATTAGGCAAACTATTCCTTATTTCAATCCTTTAAGCTATGGGATCAATTTGCACCACATATTAACTGAATCCAAGCAACTTATAACTTTTGACCCATGTACACACCAAAATTTACCTTTTCACCATTTTTACAGTTTTTACCCCGTAACTCCGGAACTAATAAGCCATAGATAGTGTAAACTAAACCTTTTTGGAATCCTTGTAACCAGATAAACACCATGGTGTGCTTGTCAACACATTGTCATCATTTTAAAATTTTGACCCCTGTATAACCTTGAAACACAAGCTGGGGTCAATTAAGGGGGTTTGGCAAGTGCTTCCATCAATTTTATGAATTGCCAATGCCCTAAGTACTTGTGTGCAAAAATTCACAATTTTATCCGGAAGCGCACACTCTTTCACTACAGTCCCCTGCTAGTCAGACTCATATGACCGTACCACGGATATAATTACTTCGTTAAGAAATAATGTCTGCGAGTATTATCACAAGATTGGCACAATCTGTCCTTCACAGATCCAGAAGGTCAATTTATCACTGTAGTGGTAGGCAATATTGACCATAATCCAAGCTCAGCTATATCCACTGGTTCATTTTATGGTACAAGTTGTCCTTGTTCCAGAATGTTAAGACTGAGGAGGGTAACTCGAGTGATGATACCGATCGTGATTTCACCCATTCTCTAGCACATTTGAGAGGACAAAGAAAAGTGAAAGACTGGCCCATCGCTTTTTACAATGAATTAAATCCTACAGGTCTGCCATCAAACGATGTCTTTTTCCATCTACTGGTAACCTGCCATCTTCCTGCAACACTCTGGGCAAAGAGATGGAGAATGGATACAGCTGGCTAAACCATGTAGAGAACCTGTATGCAGATGAAATAAATCTGAGTCTAACAAATCCTTGCCCAAAAAAGGCATACCATGTTAGTCTGATAGCAGAACCAGAGTCCTACCATCATTACTGCAGTGCTGAATTGTCCAAGCTTATTTTTTATATGAATCTGTCGGTTGAGGTTTACTTTTTATGTTATGATTTAAACATTCATTTCATTAATAATGTATTATTATTATTTGAACATGCACGTGTTGCTGTAGTGTATTTATCAGCCGGTCTAAGGTTTCCTCGCAAAAGTGGGGATACCTGGAAGCAGATCAGGACATACCTGTGGGTGTGGAACAGCACCACAGACATTGAACATATCTTGGTCTGTCCACCGTTGGAGCAACGATGCACAGACAAGGACCTACGTGATTCAGTGAAGCAGCCAGACGTTGTACCCATCTCTGGCTGATCATATTTGAAAACCACTGTGTTTGGACACGATGAGACGATTTCAGGGAAATATGCTATTTCGGTGGCCATTTTGGACGCCATCTTGAATTTGAAACTTAGGTGAATGACACAAAATGGGCACATATGTATTACTTTTGATCAGGAATATTCATCCCATAAAACTGGATTGTTATACCATTTATATCGTGCTTTAATGGATTTAAAAAGAAATATTATATTTGGCGGCCATCTAAGTCGCCATCTTTAGTGGGTCATTTTTTTTGGGGGGGGCATCCAGGTTGTGTTGGGGTGTCATCTAGAGAAGTTACAAAGTTGATTTGGTTTAGTTCTGGGGTATTAACAAAGGATGTGGTGGTATCCAGCTAGGTGGTAGCGCCTGGTGAAAGTGGCTGCTGCTAGGGGTAATTTTGTTACCTAGCAACCGTTGCTAAGGAAAGTGTTGTATATTTTGGCTCCACCCCTGAAAATGATCAGTATGGGGTGAAGAATAATTGTGCCAAGTCTTATTATGCTTTTATCATTTTCTGAGCAATAGTTGCTGTATTTGGCACCCGTCGCCTAGACTACCCGTTTCGCGCACATTTGGCCCCTTTGGCACTTGCTGTAGCAGGGAATACCGGGACGACTTGGGAGCTTTGTTCACCTTCGGCTAGATTGCCTCGATTGATAAAAGATTTGACAAGATGTGGATCTGTTTGATTGATAGGTGACGAACAAGTTTTGAAATGGTTAC
This sequence comes from Ophioderma brevispina, assembly GCA_023653785.1. NCBI lineage: Eukaryota > Metazoa > Echinodermata > Ophiuroidea > Amphilepidida > Ophiodermatidae > Ophioderma > Ophioderma brevispina. The sequence continues at coordinate 89,211 of JAMKCH010070496.1, read as the reverse complement.
CTATATCCTCATACATTTCGTATGTTGATCACCTCGTGATATGGACGGCATTACGCTCTGAACGCTATGGTGTAATGCTACGTTCGCGCTGTCATAAATTTCTCTCATATACGAAAAAAATTGATGATAACGCGGACGTAGCATTATTAATCGCAAAATGAACTTGCTGTGGATATGACTCGAACCCACAACCTTCCGTTTAGATCACGGATGCGGTAATCAATACGTGGATCCTGGGTTTCCTATCGGAAGTCATTTTTTACCGAAATTCCTATCCCACAATGTATCAACGATGTACGAGTAGATATGCATCACTTCATGCACGCTCGCGGTTTAGTGCGCCTCCTTTAAACTACGCACACATTTTGTGGCGCAAAAATTACAAGGCTTCTTCTTCTTCTTAGCGTGTCCACAAGGCCTTGGTAATGGCTTGTGGTGATGTCAGGATTTATACAACTGAGTATGCTGATCCGGGGCCGCGTGCATCAATGATACGGACGCTCCTAACATGGCCCGCTTTTGAGACTGGGCGGATTGGGAACAGTCAGGGGTTTACACCCTACTCTTATTCGACACTGACTGCGATGTGCATGTACAGTTGTGGCTCTCTGTACATGGGACCGACGGCTTAACGTCCCCTCCGAAGGACGGGATGCTTTCATGATTCATTTGCCCAATTCCAAGTGAACCATGGAGAGGAGCGGTATTCTGTATTCAATCAATAGCTCGTATACAGATTAAATCCAGAATTGAGCACCCGAATAAATCCCAGCAAGTGACCCCACCGGGATTCGAACCCGGGATTTTTTAGTAAAAATTACAAGGCAATCAAAGAGTACTCGTTACTGGTAAAATGTATGTACAGCAAACGGTTTTCGCACAGTTATGACATAAAATGACCGTATGACACAAAACACCATAAAATATATGCGCTATTTAGGTTATCGTACGGTACATCGTTGGTGCATTGTGGGATAGGAATTTCGGTAAAAATGATTTCCGGTAGGAAACCCAGGATCCACGTATTGCGCCACCACGGCATGCGAGTTTCTCTACCATATAGCGTTCGTAGCGTAATTATAATTATTTCGAGTTGCTGATCACCTCGTGATATGGTACGGGCATTACGCTAACTAACGCTATAAAAATTAATGGCCAGTATTTCACCAAAGCGGTTAACTTTAACCCAGGGTTAAACAGGGTTTAACCCACAATCTTGGTTACACTCATGTATTCCTCTATATGGGATATTTAACCCAGGGATAAAATTAACACTGGGTTAAAGTTACCCGCTTTTGTGATACCGGCCATCAATATTATTATTATATTAAATTGAGAAATTTAATAACTTTTGTTGGATATGTTCCATTCCATATATATCATATTACTGTCAGAGCAAAGTGAAAGCCACAATGGACACAATACACCACTTTGCTAATAGAATTTCGAGGAATCATTCCCTCGTATTGCAAATAACCCATGAACTTTTCTAATCATCTTATATATTTTTTTTATGAATACTACATTATAACCGTCGATCAATCAACATGGAATAATTAGTAATACCTTTTAATGCGTTTCTGTATTCATAACAAATGGTATCTGTTTCAGGGGCAGCTTTTCTGACATTCTCGAAGAAATGCTACGAGGCGCTACGGGATCTACTTGGAGGTACATAAAATAATTACAATAATAATAATAATCCATAGTTAAAAACAAAACTAAAACAAAACCAAAAACACAAAAAGCGATCAAAGTCCAGAAAAAAAACAGCATTTCAAGTAAAAAAATATAACACAAATGAACCCAGGTTAAAAAAAATCAAGTATATGCCAGTCATAAATACAAGAAATATCAGAAATACAAGAACAAAACAAAACAAAACGGTATTGGCTTCAGTCATGCTTATACAAATCAACCACCGTTATTGCACACGTGCTTTTTAAAATGCTTTGTTACAACAATGTTCATCAATCAAAAGGGATCAATGCTTTTGCCGTACACCGAAATTCAGTGTAAAACAAATCGGTACTGCTTGTACAGGCAAGTTATCGCTATGTCCAGTGTTACGTATAAGTGTTCTCAAAAGTTTGTTTGTTTGTTTATGTCTTATTTAGCCTGGGCAGATCAATCAGGGCAATTAGGACAGCTTCACCCTACTCTTATCGAAACTGGCTGCGATTACAGGCGTTATTCTACATGTATATGGGACTATGGTTCGTTTGCCCAAGTCCAAATGAACCACGGGGAGAGCGGAAGTGCCAGCTATAATCAATAGTTCTTACAAATCAAGACCAGAATTTAGTACACAATTAAATCCCAGCAAGTGGTCCCGCCGGGGCTCGAACCGGAGACAATCTGCACTAAAGGCGAATACCTTATCCAGTGGGCCACGCTCTCCCTAAAAGGCATTATTCGCGTGTTTGTGTAATATGACCAGATTTATATATCTGACCACCTTCAGTGACCACTATGAATTTAACAAACTTTTCAACCTTAACGGAATAAAGCTGTCAAGGTTGTTGAATTCATAGTGGCCAGGTTACGGAAACGCCGTAATTCGCCAAACCTACTTTGTATCATGTGCTTATACAATTTGCGGAATAAAGTAGAGGATACAGAGTAGGTGCGAAGGGTATACTAAAATTTACGCATGGCCATGCTGTTGAGAACAGGAAGAGTTCAGTTTATCAAGTAGAATGTGCTTCGGAAGACGGGAGTTAAGTTTACTGTATTTAGAGGATAAAAAGATTAGGATTTATTGCTTTGCCTATCTAAAATCGTGTCATATTGGATGAGCAAAACAACAAATCCTATCTTTATTCGCATCCTTCTTTAGTTTTCGTGGTTTTAGTGGTCGAAAAAAAATTATGATTTCATTGTATTAGTTAGAAAGACAAAACTAACCGCCCTGGTCAAAATAAACTCGCCCGTGGCTGCCTTTACCTGCGTAACTTTACACGCACGGTAACCCGTGCCGCGATGACGCATACAGGGGCGGATAACAGCCTGGCTAGAGGGGGGGGGGGGTGCCAAATAAGGATGGGCCTAGAATGGCTGCGTAGAGGGGCGGAGGCGGGAGGGTGTGTGCCCCCACCCCCCCCCCCCCCCCGCGAAACGCGGAAGCTCTGCTTTTATAATGGCAATCAAGCTTTTTCCAATGTAGTTGATGGGAATTGTTCATATCACTCTTTTGAAACGGCGCTGGAAAGAGTTCTTCAGGACAACAATATTAGACCTGAGGAGCACAGCGAGGCCGAAAAATGTTTTAAAATCGTTTGATTGACAAAAATGTTTTACCTTTCAACTGAATTCAGAAATATTATTACCACGTACTGATTTCGAAGTAGGGGCTGATCAGCCGCCTCTCAAGGGCAGGGGGCGACCAACTGAAAATGAAGGTTGACGGCTGACAAGCAGCCATGGTGCCATTACATCCAAAGCACCCATGGACGCGTTATACGCTGTGGAGGGGGTTCCCGACCTCCCTCTCCAAGCGCGGAACCCCTGCAATATCGTTTTCATACACACTTTGAAATTGTTTAATGATTTTACCTGATAAGTTTCGTATGATAAACTATTTAAAAGAAAAAAATATAGTTGATAGTTTTTGTTGAATTACTACATGTAGGGTTCAAAGAGAGTCACATGTCAATATAGCTGCAGGGGTGGGAATGAAGGGGATGTCCCCGTCCCGCGCGGCGCGGACCCCCTGCATGTTCACTTTCCAAAACACATTTTCTATTAGCAATTTGATAGGAACAATTTGAACTTTACACGCGTTTAACAATTGTTAACTTTATAATCGAGGTAGATCAACGGTCTAAAATCTAGGTTGATGGTTAGGGTTTTGTTTGTTTTGAGATTAATCTCATAAAAGTGTTCATGAAGATTTCATATCAAGGCGGCGGCCGGGTTGGTGGGTGGGCCCCTCCCACGATTCACGCGGAACCCCTGGCAACCTTCACTTTCCCAAACACATTTCCTTATTGCCAAATTTTGATAGAACAATGAAATTTACAGTGGTTCACTTCATAATGCTTCTATGACTTGATCAACGTTCTAAATCACCGATCGCCGTTTTTTGAGATGTTACGAAGTACGCTTCCGGCTTTTAAATAAATGCTGAGGAACATGGCAATCTTTTAAGTGTTTTGCATAAAACCTGTCATAACAATTTAATATTTAACGACATTTAGATCCTTAGAAAATTATATATGCTCTTTCTAAACAGGGTGTATACAAATGTCCATGGAATACTGCTGACCCTCAACTCTGACATGTTCTTTCAAATCGATTTTTCTTTTTCTGGACCTAATCGTAATACTCATGTTTGTTTTTGACTACTATTCTGTTAAAAATGATAGCAAAATCGCTTCAAAATGTAAGCTATAGAACACAACCCTTCCCATTTCTCTCTCCGAACCAGGGGAGTTCACAGAGTAAACCACATTTTTGCGTAAACGAATAGATATCTCAATCATATGGTCAATGATATTCTTCCTAAGTGGTTTATTGTGGCACTGGTGTTAAAAAGTATAACAAAACATTCTCTCATAACAATAACAATATAAAAGCCTATACGTTTTCTTCAAACAATTTTTTCACAAATATTGCATTCAATTTATAATTTAAAAAAAGAAAAAACCTAAAAAATTAAAAAAAATTTTTTAGACAAATTTGAAACAGATTTTGGATGAGAGTCTCTGCATAAAAACTGCACAAATCCTAATTGATCAGACGGAACTTTTCATTGGATCATGACATGTTTTAAAACAAAGTTGAAACAGAATTAAGTATTGGTATTTTGGATAAGAGTTTTTTACTTAACATTTGCACAAATAACACTGGTCTAAAGACACTTTGATAGTGCCCCACAGCTACGAAGTATTACTAATTAATGTCTGTGTCTTAGTTTTCAATGAAGTCCTTTTTCTTCAACGTTGATTCGCCCCATTGAACTTGACGAATTGTCTCATTTTTTTCCAGCTTAGAGAAACTTTTTGAATGTTTAACATATTTAAAATTTCATAATCTGATTATAAATTTTTTAATTGAATTACTAATTCAGACAAAATAAAATTGAACTGAAACGTGGTAAAATAGATCAGCTTACAAAATCTATCAACATCTGCCTAATTTCTTCACCAAATTCTTCATTTTCACATAGATCATATAGAAAATATCCCAATTAACGACCAACACAACTCGTCACAGGTCGGGTCATTTTTTGTTTTTTTCATGTGCAATTTGGTTTTTGGAAATATGTCACATGCCGTAACAAAATCAGTGAAAGACCTCTTTCACACAAGTTGCATGTAAATCGTAACGATATAGACAAAGCAGAAATTATTCCCACGGATAAAAGCAAAACCTTTTAAAAGTGTCAATGAAAAAAAAGGCAAAACATACAGCTCTTGCAATTGTCCAAAAGAACTCCCAATGAGGAGGTATATAAAGGAGTTATCTAAAGCCATAATTTAACATATGAACAGAGAAAAAGAAAGCTGACTCCACAATAACTTAGACTTTGTAAGGAAATGGTTAAAAAACGAAAAATAGTGAGAGGGAAAATTATCGAGATCCGACCACAACCCCCCTCAACAGGACAGCAGTCACTAGAGAATGATACATTCACTTGTAATATCGTTTAAAAGAATACAAAGCACCAATTGCACATCTACTCTACTCTATTTATCATCTTGTAAATGATACAAAACTCTTCATGAAAGGCACGCATGAAGAGGTCTACATCCAAAAAGAAAACGGCAGCAATGTTCAAAACACGGCTGAAGAGTACCAACCTGTGGAAGACTGTAAATTAAATGAAACTGAAACTATTGGAGGGATAGACACTACAAACATGATATAAACTCTAAGTTGATAAATCAACCAAGACAAAAGATGGCATTTGTTATGCCACAAGAATTGTCACAGAGAGATGACATGCAATGCTATTGACGAGTAGAAGCCAGACATCGTAGGGGTTGTTGAAACGTTGCTCCATATAGTGATGTATCAAAACGCTGAATTTCAACATGCCCCAGGTAAACAGATAAACCAGTTGGACCGAAAAAAAACCAAGACCCTGGAGGTATACTAATGTCATTTTCTAAAGAAATATAAAATGTCAGTTGCGGGAAGACCCCTCCGATAGCTGAGTATGAAGAAGCCCATTGGTGTGAAATTTCATATGAAGGGTGATATGCAATTTATTTGCTTAGGGATAGTAATAAACGAAGTCCATCACACTTCTGATCAAAATGAGTCTCTAACCCGGTGCTAAGAAATCTCAAAGATGATAAGACATAATGGTCATTGGTTACTTCATTACGTGAAATAATTGAGAGACATCAAGGCGCAATCTGGATTAACTTAGGCCTTTTTGGAGTTTGTTATGGACAACCTATGTAACCATCAGGTTTGATTTTTTCTACAAGACAGGAGTCAATACTCTTGATTTAAAGTTATATCACTGTCAAACCCTAATATTATTGACGAGTCCATGTTTATTGCTCATTTAAAGCAATAATGCATAATAATAATTTTTAAGAGCGCCTCCATTTTCAAAATTTGTATTTTTGGGCACAGTTACTTTGGTGATTGTCTAGGAAACTAACCTGCAAACGGAATGTGCTCAAATTGCGTATCTATATAAAATAAGCGAGTTTTTTAATAAGAATTTGGATGCCCAGATTGGACTTAACGGCAGAGCTTGGAATGCTACTTTTAATGTCCGTCCATGATGAAATAGTACCGACTCGAAAAATAACCTCTACCTTGATTTGCCTGGACAATAAAACAACTAATGGGATGAGCGTAGACCACTACATGGCGCTATTTCCTGGCGATTTCACATTGGAAGGCCGTTGAATTATTATCGGAATCCCGGATAATATTAATTCTTATTACAAAATCCTTTCTTTGGGTGAGATACAACCGTTCCGACTAACCATTATTCACAGGGATGGTTTTACTAGCCAGTTACCAATGTACACCGTGTAAAATCTCATTTTTTTTGAAAATTGAGGCGCTCTTTCAAACAGGGCTAATATTTGCTTGAATTACACCATCGACCATAAAACAACATGTTGCAATGGGACTTACAAATTCCTCGTTGAAACAAGTAAGCTACAACCAAAAAGACTACAGAAACGCCACTTGACAAAATTAAAGTCCAACTGAGACAGAATATAATTGGGACAACAAAAGAATTGGAAACCAAGAATACGGAAGAGCTTGTGTTACAACCAAGGAAAATTACAGCCATTATTAAAAAAATTGTCCCATGAAGAACCAAAAAAGAAACCGTTATGGCTCACAAAGAAAGCACAAAAACTAGTGGGGAGTAACCAAGATAGCTTGAAGAGTATCATACTAAGAAAAACGAAAAAAATCTAGAGCCACTACAAAATTTTCAGAGAGTAGCCTGAACTAGAAGTGAGATGGGCTAAGAGAGATGTTGAAAAGAAATTAGCAGAAAACATTAAGATGACCCCAAAAAGCTTCTACGCCTACGTAAGGTCTAAACAAAAAGTCAAAGATAACAGCAGGACTCTTGAAAGAAAACCGACACAGCAGTGTAATACCCAGGACAACCTCTACTGCATAAGCACTAAACGACTTCTTCTCGTCTGTTTGTTCACAGAAGAACCCAATGTCGGTTCCTGATGACATATATCAAAGGCCGGATGAGGAGAAACTAAAGGATATGAAAATACTGCAAATGCTTTCAAGATAATTAAAAACACCTGGACCCCTCCAAAGCCTCAGGACTAGACGAAATCCCTCCATCTCTCCTCAAAATATGTGCTGATGAACTGTGCGTGCCTCTCGCCAGTATTTACAATAAGTCTCTAGGCAAGAGGATCTGTTCAACCGCTGAAGAGCTGCCCACATTTCGTACCGATCCTACAAGAAAGTTCAAGATCCACTATCTGCACAATAGTCGACTGACGTCAGTCCGCAGGGGGAAAGTATTAAAAGCATCAAATATTGAGATACATGTACAGAGACCTTGACAAGTTTTAGTCTAATAGCGAGTCACAACATGGTTTAGGAAAGGAAAATCTTGCACTAAATCTCATAGAATACCTGTAAGTGATCACAAAGCTCATAGATGTGGAACACCATTGATGTCATTATGCTACCTGGGCAAAGGCCTTTGGACAACCTTACCACACCACGGCTGATAGCAAAAGTCAAATCACATTGCAATCGAATGTAAAATTCTAACTTTGGTGGAAAAAAGTAACAAGTTCAGTGGTGCAGGGATCAGTGTTGGGACCACTCGGTTTCCTTATAATGAACGATACGGAGACGCTTTAACGCAACAGCCACAATAAGCAAATTTGAGATGACACCAACCTATTTCAGTGTCCACAACAGAAAACTGGCAAATGAAGTACAATGCAGATCAATGTGAGGTCACACTTTGGATATCACATCGTCATCATTCTTATCAATGGGCAACACCACACTAAAAGAAGCCCGTCGAGGACGAAAGACTTGGCATCCTCATCAACAATCATTGAAGGGTCTCAATCAATGTGAACCTTCCGCCACGAAAGAAATAGAGCCTTAAAGATGATCAAAAGAAATTTTGCTCTCAGAAGTAAAAAAATCATCCTGAAATTATACAATCACTACTGTTCGTCCACCATCTCGATTCATCCAATTCAAGACAAGAAAATCTTGAGAAGGTCCAAGCTAGAGCACAAAAATCCATACCAGTCTTCAACATTTACCGTACGAGCAGCGCTTACACGACTTCAAGCTCACACAACTGGAAAAGAGACATAAAAAGAAAGAATTACAATCCAACCTACAGATATAAACCACATTGATAAGATAAATCCGAGGAACCCTCGTTCAAGAGGCAGTTTATCAGCACACACGCGGCATTCACAAAATTGGTGGGGCCAAACTCCAGATCAAGACTCGACTGAATAAAAAAAAATCTTCAGTCAGCGAGTGGTGGATATAGCTGGAATAAACTGCAGCAGTGCTGTCCAAGCGCCCACACTCCTCTGCTAAGCAGGAGTTAAGTAACTTGAGTTTTTAGATGGGGGCAAAAAAGGGGCCCCCCACTTCATGCCACACTATTAGTCATCATTGAAGATGGTGAAGGTGTGGCATCTAAAGATTCGTTCATACTACTAACACTGCAAGTGCGTTTCCGGTAAGTGGGGGGGGGGAGTGTTTCGAATTACGGTCTCTGTCCAGATACTGTATTGCGGTACTGCAAACCGAGTTAAATTTATTTTAACTGCAGCTTGCAGCAGGTTACGTCTAGTTGCTGCAGACAATGATCGATATATCGGCACGCAGCACAGGGCAGCAAGGTAGAACGAAACCTTAAGGTAGTCTTAAGGTAAAGGTATGTTCTATACACTGCATAAGCATTGAAAATGTCCTAATTCAGTCCCGAGAGTCGTGTTTAGACATATAAAATTATTGGTTAGGAATGTAGATGCTAATTTCTGCTCTTCCTTGAAAAATAGCCATTTTTTGGAATAAAGCCTGCATAAAAAAATAATATCTGAGAACCCGTCTTTGAGAAAAGTATTTCAAGGTATGCCCTTCTATTAAACATTGAAAATGTCCAGCGTTAAGTCCCAGAGAGACGCGGTTATATAATCATTAAGAATTATAAATTACAAAAACATAAAAAAGTAAAAAACACCAAAAAACACTTTTTAAAAAAAAAAAACAACTTAGAACCTTTTTTTTTTTTTTCTCTCTATGGAACTCTCAAGAATGCAACCTAAAAATGGTATTAAAAATCTGAAAACAACAAAAAGGTCCTAACAGACTTAACAAGGGTGCTATACAGGAGTTAAAAAGGACTCGTGGTTTCAGTTCGTTGAAGAACCCTAGGAGGTTTCATACAGAGGACAAGTTTAGACCTCTTCGTACATTTGTTTCCGCGAGTGTGCAGTCAGTGGTTAAATATTAGTATGAAAAGGTTTAGCAAAAGCATATTGAAATCAACAAATATAAAAAAATCAACATTAATGTTTGACAAAAGATGGGGTTGCTTTCGTATTTCGTAAACGGCCTAAGATCAAAAAACTTTGTCGGGCAATTTTTTGAAAAACAGCGTAGAGGATGGCAAGTTGCAAGTTGTTTTTCTAATTCTTAAGCTGCAACTTGTGTTTGATATGTTATTTTCTGGTCAGATTAGGGATTTGAGCGCATTTCTACAGAAGATCGGAGAATCGGGTTTGAAACGGTAATCCGAATTTCCGCGCCCATGAAGTTGCACTATTTTCTTACCAATATTGCGGCCTAAAAAACCCTTACTGACTTACCCAGGGCCCCTCTTTAACTTTTCACATATACCAAATAGGCTAAAAAGGTAAATAATATCGCAAGCGTTTGCAATCAAATCAACTGCTAACACACAACATGAAAAGTCGTGAATAAAGAAAAACAAAGGCAAATAAAACAAAACAAAACACTAGCGGCGAATTTAATTTCTATGTGGCCTGCACCAGTATTTTGTCACAATATTCTTACTGTTTGAGTTAAATATGGGAAGGGTCAAAGCTTCGTTACTTACTCCCTCATCTAGATTGAATGGAACATTCAAGGCATCCATGTAGAGGAACAAAAAAACACGTCCGGAATGTTTCACAAAGTATTTCAAGAAAATTACAAACCTATTGATGATATAAAAAACGATAATTGCGTTATTTGCCTCAAAACTTTGTCATTTTCATATATTTATTATTTGTAGCTGAACAAAAGAAAAAAGTAAAACATGGTGATTCGCCATACGCGAAGCGGTCGGCCTGCGCGTTAGTTTTGAGAAAAGACCATAACGGGAAAATGGCGTAAGCCTATTTTTGTTTTTTGGGAAGTATACATTTCGCTCTAATTCAATGGAGTTTGGGAGTCTTTGGTTGCACGGCTTGCCGTTGCAAGTTACATTTTTAAAAAATTATTGGTCGAGACGATCACGTCATTTCGCAAACAGTGTCCTCTCCTCTCTCTTTCTTCTGTAGAAGCAATCCTTCAAAACAATTCCGGCGTTCCGGGGGGGGGGGGTGCCAAGGCACCCCGGCACACCCTGGACGCGCCTGAACGCCTGGCCACGAACACTTGATTTTGCTTGTTTGCATATTAAGCCCCGCCTACTGCTAAGAATTCCGTTGTATTTAAATCATACAATACAAAGCCCATTAACGAAAATTACGTCTTTGTGTTTCAACAGGGACATCGAAAATTCCAGGAAATCATTTTTCCTTTCTTCTATTACCGTATTTATTTCGTCATAAGCATCTAGGTAAAAGGTGGATAAGAAAAAAAAAAGAAAAAAAAATAAACTGAGAGAAGTGTAATCCGGTGTTATTATTATTTCAAACCCCTCAAAAGCGAAGGATTACCGATATGTGAATAACATAGGGAAAAAAAATTAATCATTTCATCCACTACACACGATTCCTCATAGTACTTTTTGTGTTGTTACATCTTTTAGTTATCCTTGTTTACGGGACGTCACTTATTTCCTGATACATGGAATTAGCGCTCTAAAAGTTGTGCACCCAGTAAAATATTTCCCAATCTTTTGGGAAGAAGTTGCTGTGTCACTTGAATTTGTAACAACCCTGTTTTTCCTCTTTCAGCCTATAGCTAATATCTAATAAACATTATGTGTTTTGCAAGTTGACGGGAAATGATGGACTTAAAACCCCGACGGTCCTAATTCTACAACTGTTTTGTCTTATACGTAAGTATGGGTTTTGGATGGTCTAACAGTAACATAAGCTCTTAGAGTCAAATTTATAGGTAGTAACAAATATGAACCAGTTAATGCGTAGAGTATGTATACGGGGGCAAAAGGGGAGGGGGGAACGCCCGGTCACATCTCTGCCCCCAGGAGTTTTTGGAACCAGCCATCGTTTATATCCCCATTACATTCTGATATAAAATTGGTTAAATTATGAAAAAAGGATTATTTTTCTTTACTATTAGGTTCAATTTTCTGGGGCTGGGGTCAAATTGCCAAGCTTTTTAATCACAACAACTATCTTCTGGGCTGATATTACCCAAAATTCATGATTCCAGATGCAAAAACAAGGGAAAACGAGCGAAAGATGCTTTTGTTTGAAGTGGATTCAATCTTCGTCAAATCGGTTCACGACCAGAATTTTTTTTAATATTTTTTTTCTGCACAGTTTCAAAGCGCATACTTGGAAAACTAGTGAGAATTTAAGAATCAAATCGATCAATAACGTGTTTTAAAAACCATATCGTACTGAAATCTTTTGAATTAAGTACAGTGAACTATTGTAGAGTGGAAATGCGGATTAGAACATTTTACGCTGATGCGTAGCGAATTTTGCGGATCTGACTTTTTTTCTCGGCGGTACAATTCATCTTTCGTGTAGCGGACCTTGGAGTGTTTTAGAAATCGAATGTCCGTTGTGAAGTTGTTTTCAGTACGGGTTAGGTTGTTTGTAGATTTGCAGATCGAAAATATCAGAAAAAAAATCATTACTTTTTTATGAATTTTGGTGCAAATACTAATACAAGAATTATCACAAGATTCAAAAATCAATAAATAGATTTTCCATCAATTTTTACTGTTGTAAGTAAGGGGAAGGGGGTGACTGAGTTTTCTTCTTGTAATTTAGTCCGCCTTACAATTCATTTCAAAAATATGGGTTTTTTTTTATTTTTTAATATTTAAAGTATTATTGTTGTTTGTTTTTTATTATTATTATTATTATTGGCAAGGTTTACCTATTTTTTTTAGAGAAACGGTGCGTTTTGGATAACTCAATATGGCATGATTATTTTTTTTGACGTCAGCAATGGGGTAAATTGAAAAGTGGGCAAATGGCATTTATTATGTAAGGGATCTCTATGCATTGGATTGGTCACCACTGTCGGCCGTGCCCTAATTGAGAATCCCAAAAGATCCCCGCCGGATATTAGACCAGTCATTTTGACAGAACTTGTATTTGAAATGTAATTTTAATAATAGACCATCCTAGTACAGTATCAAGGCAATCATCAGCGAGCACGTTTTTATTTGTTATTGGGGGTTAGAGCATAGACTGTATTTATCTTTTTGATTGATTCTAGCGTGCAGTTTTTAATAAATAATACTGTATCCCAAATAATGAATGCCTAAGATTTGATAGTGGAGATGTATACCGAGGTCAAATTTTGACTTTTCTATTTTTACGAGGCGAAAGTTTTGACCGATCTAAATTTATATTTTACATTTGCACGAAATATAGGCAGTCAATATTGGTTTTATATCTGATTCTTCACTTGTTTGCCTTTTTCATGCCATGTGGTACTTAATATCGCATGCCTCCAAATCACCGAAATCAGATATCTTCTTTTTCTTGCGTAGAGGCAGCAGCTAAATTGGTTGCATTTGGTGGAGCCAGCTCCACTGTTGATTGGTGGGTTTTGTGATGGTATTATCCAACGGTGACCGAAAGAAAGGTAGGGCATCTTTGAGGAATGTGATCCGCTTGTCTACCACACGGCAGCCTGGAGAGGGTCGCAGTCCTCATCGGGCGTTTACATATTGCTGTTGAACGACCGACTCTGTGCGACCCATGTTCACGGTCATCCATCCGTGACGTGGAAGATTGCTACCAGGTGGGAGTCCTGTCATAGGTGTGATATTGACTCGGTCTGGTCTTGATATAAAAAGTAAACTCCTTGGAATATGTCAGCATGACACGATGCGGCTAGTTCTAAACCCAACCTATAAAACAACAAAAAATGGTACACAGGACAGAATACTGGAAGGACACTTCTTAACGGCATGGGTCTAAAAACGAGCACCCGAGATACAGACAAACACAGTGCCTGTCGGTCAGATTAGTGTGTATAATATAGTATAATTGATTAAGACTAAAGATAAGAAAGTTGCTGGTTCGATTCTCACTGAATCTTTCACATCACTTAATTTATTTTTAGAGTAAATGAAGTAAAACTCATGACTAGGCCGTAATTAAAAAATATCAGCAAATGAGCTTAACAGGCATGATTGCAATAAACAAATGACCGTGTACTTAGTCCCGGGGGGGGGGGGGGGGGTACTTGACCCAAAATTGGGTACGGGTGTGCGTCCACCGGGTAAAAAAAATCGACCCATGTTCAGGTGACCAAATTGTACCCAACATATGACCCATTTATATAGTTGGTTCCAAAATTTCGACCCATTTATATAGTTGGCTTTGAAAACAATTTCGCACCATTTTCTTAGTAAATATTAGCAAACTCGGCCCATTTTCATAGAATCCCTCTTCCAAAAATCTCTAATCAACCATTTTCGGTGTGATTTGAGCGGAAATCGGAAAAATCGACCCATTCTCATAGTAAAATGCGACCAAAAATTGAAAAATGGACCCATTATATAGTAGCAATGACCTATAAAAGTGGCCCCATCTTTATAGTAGCCTGGTTTGAAAAACGACAATTGTTATAGTAAGGCGTGAAAATGCGACCCATATCGGCGGCGCACATATGTACTACAATTTCCACTGAGACCCCCCCCCCCCCCCGGGTATTGAGTCTGTGTGTTAATGAATACCGTAACGCAATCCCCTTCTTTCATTGCAGTTCAACCTTTCTAAATACTGAGAGGGGGGGTTAGCCCAGTGGGTCTTCTCTCGTCTCGCACCACTGTAGTCCCAGGGTAGACCATCGGTCGGGCCTACGATTTAATGTGCGTTTGATTTCCAGTCCATACTCGGCCTCGCAGGTTTTCTCCGGATACTCCGTTCCTCCTGCTTCTAAAACTGGCCTTTCTTTCCTAACGTGTACATGTTAATAAAGTGAGTTTAAACAAAGTATCTGCGTGACACTAAAATGACACGATAGTGTTCATATGCCGTTAAATACTAATACCTCCTCCTCCTTATACTGACAGTCATTGCAAGATTCGGCGAGGCCCGGGTTTGTGAAACTGGAATGAGTAACCAAAACGGTTTGGCATGGCAATGGACATTACAACCAACCAACCCGTGTGAATGTAACCAGTCTGCGAATAAGCGGATTAAACACCGAATTCCTGATGCTCCGGACATCTACATATTAAATAATATAACAAAAATACATGCGTACTTTGGCATTAGCTGTGCAGGTTTGTTATGTTCTCATATTTAAACAGTAAATTCCTGGTTGTCAAACACCTTATTCAATCCGAGTATCAAACGCCATATTTCTGGCGATAAGTTCTCCAATTAGTTAAGAATTCACACTATATGATGGTATTCTTTATACATGTTATTTTAACACATCCAGCATTTGAAATCCAATAATCAATCAATCTAGTTTACTTTTCCATAAAACATAACATACTTACAGAATAATCATAATAAAAACAAATCTAAAATAAAAGTGGAGATGCAACGATAGACAACGCCTGAAAATAATGAATAAGGAAAAAAGATAAGGAGATTTACTTGCACGAAGAACAAAAGGAAATAAAGAGCCACCCAATTACCATGGAAGCTTTATACATACAAGAATTCATTAAACATGATTACAGTTACACAAAGTACTCCTTGTTACACAAAGTTCAACTAAATGGTATTATTATTTTATTATTGTAGACAAACATAAAGCAGGGTTTAATGCAATGCTTTAAAAAATACAAAATTAAATTTCGAAAGACATTAAGATTATCTTTCTTTCAAAAGGATTGTCGTAATTAACTTAAATATTTTAATACTTAATGACATTTGTAAGTCTCTTGGTATTTGATTCCATAATAATAGGTTAATTTGAGACAATAGATTTGGTCTGTAGAGCTAGTATTTGTCTTCTTTGCCTTATTTTATAATTGTGAATATTTTATTGTCTTGTATACATATCATGAAAACCTTTAGGAAGGATTAAACACCCATGAATATAGCCATCATGCAAAAGGTGATATCTAGTGTAATAACAACGTAGCTTGAATGACGTAGGGACTATTCGCGATAATTCTATTCTTTTGAACGATGTTAAAAAATCGCACTTGAATTTTTTTGAAGTAAATTTCATCATTTATGTCTGGTAAAGCATGAGGACAATAAATTAATGTAATTTTATTATTTTTTCCTGTTAAGAAATGTTTAACCTTATTCAAAACCCGTATATTTTTTTGCACATGAGTTATTGTTTTTCATGTTAACTTCTTATCAATAACAAAACCATGAAATTTAGCTCTTCTTACACGAGTTAATTTTCGACACTCTAATTGTATGTTAACATTCACAGCAATATTCTTAAGTTATGCCTTGAGTTTAATAACATTAGATTGGTCTACTTTGTATTAAGTGAATTTTGCTTTAAACTAATTACTAATCAATCTATTAGCAGTGGTGGCACTGCTAACGGATGTGTAAAACAAAATAACTCTAGGGATTTTATGAGAGCTTTTAATCCGTTAATCCCCTACACCTGACAATGTTACGGAGCCGATTGTACTTTAATTTGATATGCCAACGTGCTTTTTTATCAGATCCGAAACCACCAGAACTGCAACATTGTCCAAGTAACGTTACACGTCAAACGGAGCCGGGCTTATCTACTGCCATAGTTGATCATGGAGAGAACCCGTAGCGACTGATAATTCCAGCGTCGTTTGTAATTCTGTGTCAGGCTCAACTTCACCATTGGGCAACATGCTATCGAATGTCAGACGACTGATGAAAGTCCTAATGAGGCCAAGTGTAATTTTAAGTATTGTAATCGGTATGTAACTTTCGATACTAACGTTTTATTATAAACGATGAGTGTACGTCAAGTATCTGTGGACGAGGCATTTTGCCATATTGCATTCGATAGATCTCTGCGGGGGGGGGGGGGGGGGGGGTCCCCAAAACAATTACTACGGAAAAACACGTTGTACACCACACATGCAATTTTAGTCAGTAGTCCTAACCGATTCCCATATTATAGGTTGCCGTCCTAAACCTGATGAATGTGGTCCTAAACCCAGCAATACTATAATGCCACTTGTGGTGTCGGTTGCTGTGATGAGATGGGATATAGGGTAAACGTAGCTAAATGGTGATTCGATCGCCAAACCTGGAAATACTGTTGGGGTTGTTAAAAGGTATAGAAGAAGCACAAAAAGGTAAAGGAGGAGACTTTTTAGGATACAAAATTCTCTAAAATTTCACGGAATGACGGTTGTAGACCACCTACCGGAACGTTTCGAAAGGCTTATTGAACAAACAAGTACAAAGAAAACCGACACACCCTTGGTTTGAACTTGCCTGTTTATTCGTAATCCGTCCCCATAGAACACCATGATTGGGGACTTTCTCACCACAGGGGGAAAGTACTAAATCATAAGTTTTACTACATGATGACGGCGTATCGGCTTATTCCATGTCAGGTGTGATATAATTACATTGGTACGCATTCCAAAAGATGCAAAAAAACTGGGGTTTCGACAAAATTGGGGCGCTTCTTGCTGGGAAATCTCCTCATGTCTCTTTTAAATGAATCCCCCCTAGCGTTGATAAAACTGTCGCAAGTCTCGTCTGGTCTGGTGACAGATGACAGATATGTTTCTGCCTTGTGATTCATTCGCAGGACGCTTTGGAGATTAAGTAGGACAGTTTAACCCAAATGACCACTTGTGGACTCGGTTTGGAAAAACAAAAATATATGGAAAAATTGTAATAATAAAAAAATAACAAAATAACCCGCGAAGTAAACGTCGCCTTTTTCGCGTAGGTAAAACTGTCGCATATATCGTCTGTGAGCTAACAGATTTACGCATGTAAACCGGGAATCCCTTTAGAAAAAACAACAAACAAAAACCACTAGGATACCGACATATACTTTCAAGTGTTATTTCTTGACGTGCTTGTTTGTCAGATAAAGAAACACCACAATTGCAACACTGTCCAATCAACGTTACCCGTGAAACTGAGTCGGGCTTACCTACTGCCATAGTGAAGTGGAGAGAACCCGCAGCGACGGACAACTCCAGAGGGGCTATCAGCGTCGTTTGTAATTCTGTGTCAGGTTCAAACTTTACCCCTTGGGCAAAATGATGTTGTAGACAGGCGACTGATGAAAGTTTAATAGGCCAGGTGTTCATTCAAAGTAATGTAATTGGCTGTACACTTATCTTTCAATACTAATGGTTTATTCGACGGTGCTTCAAGTATCTGTGGACTAGACATTGTGCCATATTGCTTTTAATAGGTCAATAGATCTTAACCCTCGTTAAACGAAGGGTTTTGTATCAACAACTAGGGGGTGGTGGGGGGGGGAGGGGATTACCACACAACGGATTGGTTTAGTAAATTACGCAAACATCATCTTGTTTGTATTCAGTGTGTAGCTACATATAGTCAGGGATCACAGCTGAAAAATGGAACTCTCTGCTTTAAAAAGAAGCCCCCTATTTTTGGATAGGTTATGACCTGCTTTACAAAATTCAAGAGGGCTTTCCTGCTGAACCGTCACACAGGCCCCCCTGGGTGGGGTCAAAGGTCAGGTCAAGGGGGGTCAACAGGGCATTGCCCAAAGTGTGTTATGTTTGTATTCAAATGAAAGGACATTTGATAAGGAACATTGGATATGCCCATTATTTTCTCTTTTGATGATCCTATAGAGAGTTATTGCTACAAATGTCTATTTGTATGTATTTACACTATACACTCTGAATTTTTTGAGAAAATCCTGGCAGCAATTCTGCGGAATATCTGCCAACATATTACCATAAAACTTACATAAAGCAATTCCTTATACCAATTTTCAAGAAGGGACGATTCATTATTTTTCATACCAAAACGGCTGCAAATGACATTTTCAGCGGCACATCCCCGTACCCCCTTTTCCACTAAGAACCCCCAAGTAACAAACGCCGTTTAACTTAGGAAGCAGTTATTATTTATGATGGCGGATGGAAGATTTCAACTTTTTTTTCAGTGGAAAAAAAAGTTGCGTCCCCTTTCGCTTCTGTTCAAAAAATTTGCATTCCCCTGATTTTATGAAATTTCTCAATTTAAATTAAAAAGTTTATATTCCTCCCTCTCTCCTTGCTGAAAATGTTAATGTTCCTCCTCTTGCTTACATTTTTTGTTACAAGTATTCTCCTCGCAACTTTTCCAATCCCTGGCATAAATAATGACCCTCCTCCTTTAGGAATCACACCACTAAATAGCTCCCCATAGACTTGTGTACGAAATGACCTCTCACCAAACGTCAGTTTCTCGGCTTTAAGGCGACTAGTTATTTTAAAACTGGATTTTTTTGGAAGATTAGAAACTTACCTAGATAAATTAATAAAGCTTCAAAAATGGGTAGTGAGGACAATATCAAATAGCAATTACAGAAGCCATACTGCACCCTTATTTGCCAGATATAGTGCCTTAAATATAGGAGATATAAAAAAAATAGAGCTTGGTATATTTATGTACAAATATTCCATTAACAAATTGCCGAGTACATTTAACGGCTGTTTTAGTAAACGGTCTGACATTCATAAGTATGGCACGAGAAATATCAACAATTACAATCTTACAAGAAATAAGAAAGTTTTTACTGATCAATCCGTCCTATTCTGTGGAACAATTTGGGGAAACATCTACAAAATTCGAAATCAGTACCTCACTTTCGCAAACAATATAAAAGGGAACTTATTTCCAAATATAAAGAATAGTTTTGCATTATTTTATTTATACTGTAATATGCTGTTGATTTCAATTTGAGTAATTTGAATCATGGTGCATTGAGCCGTTTTTTTGGTGTTTTGTTGATTGTATGTCCTTATCTTAAGATGTTGTAACATAATTTTCAGGGGTTGACCCCAGTCTGGTCTCATTGGCCTTTTGGTCAACTCCTCCATAAATTTTGTCTACGTAATTTGCTTTTGTGTAATATGATTTTTATGGAAATAAAGTTGAAGTTGAAGTATACCTCTTCAACAAAAATGAAAAAAAAGTCATATGATGAAGGCTGATTTTTTTTAGCTATGAGCATCCAAAGATTTGCATGTTTTTAAAATGCCCATGCCTAGTTGAAATTCCATTTAAAGACACAACTTATCAAGATTTTATGACTCTTCATTTAGGCAAGGGCCATATTCCGGACGCCAACACTGTCTCGGCACTGACGTCGTCTGCTACACCTAGTTTATTTAGTGGTGTCATTCCTTTAGTATATAAATATGGCTATCCACAAATATCAACCAAATTTTTACTGTGCATATTA
The DNA here is from genome assembly GCA_023653785.1 of Ophioderma brevispina. Lineage (NCBI taxonomy): Eukaryota > Metazoa > Echinodermata > Ophiuroidea > Amphilepidida > Ophiodermatidae > Ophioderma > Ophioderma brevispina. The sequence continues at coordinate 69,012 of JAMKCH010070496.1, read as the reverse complement.
TGTATAATTAAGAGTTGTAAAATATATTTCATCAAACTGTAAAATATACTCTGAATTTGAATGGAAACCTGTAAAAGCTTTACTTTTATGGGGTTTTGTTAGCAGAATTGTGGCAGGATGTTCCTGTAAAATTTCCATTTTTTTTCCTGTAAATGTTAGTACTTAAAGGTCCGATCGCTGATAGCCTTGTCCCCAGTAACCCCAGATTTTTCTGGAAGTGGTCGAAATATTGGTATCAGAAGAAAGCTACTATTTTTCCTCATTTACCCTGTGAAATTTTAGGGCTAAAGGATGGTTGGTTTGGATGTCATGAGCGAAAATATGCCCCATTTTGGTCGACCAATATCAAGTTTACACAGTACTCTATGGGATTACAAAATCACGTTTCTATAGCTCTCACATCAAAACGGGCTGAAATATGTAACTTTACAGATGGGGCTTGGGGGTGAAGGCCTTTCTAATTTTATCAAGATGAAAAATTTATAGACTTAAATTGGGTCATCCCCTTTAATCATATAATTGATGATAATGCTGGCACTCATTAAAATTTGAATAAAAGTGTAATTTTTAAATTTAGTTATAAAAGGCCTGGAAAATTAGACAAATTTACATTCCATTACCTCTACTGCACATTATTAAAAAGCACACTCTCTGATTGGTTATTTTATTACCCATTATTCTGCAATGATGGGTCGTGATACGCCCTAATGTGTGATGCAATGTACACATTCTTTTTGGCGAGTATCACCACCAATATAGGTGGATGCGCTAACCTTAATGAAGACAAATTACATCTTTTGGTTATTACTTTTATTTTCTAAGGGTACGGTAATACAACAGATATAAAGGTTGCCATGTCTATGTTTATGCTGACAACTGTGTCCTATAGACGTAGTAAAAACATTTGAGTAATGCACTCTAAGAAACAAAGGTTCAATATAGAACCTTTTTTGTCCTAGGCCTATTTAAATTTGGAAGGTTCTTCATAATACTTTTTAAGAACCTTAGCAGTGCTTAGGGTGAAAATACAGGACCTTTATTTCTAAGAGTGTGGGACTCGGCTTTGCCTCGTCCATTAGGGGTCAGCCCGATGTTCCGAAGGGTCTTTGCTCCGAAAGGTTTTTTGTTCAAAGAGTAATTCTTCTGATGTAGAACCGTGCGGAGGTTTTTAGTCCGAAAGGCTTCAGAGAGAAAATTAACTCCCAAACCCACAAGTTCGGAAATACGGACCGCGCAATACCTATTGGAAACGGTTTATTTCCCCTGGACGAGCACACTCATGAAACCAACAATTTTGTCTCAGCTTATTTCTATTTGTCAAAGTGTAAACAAATGCGCCCCCTATTTTTTTCATCAAAGTCCATTTTTGCACTGTTGTTTTGGAAATGGTTGCAGTAAAAACCTGCCGCTAAGCTTAACACGCTGTATTTGTCAAGAAATGATAATTTTTCTGCATTAAATAGCATCTTCAAGACCACTTTAAAATGCTTCAGTGTCTATTGTACAAAGAACAGTAATATAAGGTGTCGATATGATCTAACACTAGCAATTTAGATACAAAATGGACATTTTTAATTTTGAAAAAAAAAAATGACTGACATATAGATCTTGTAATCTTGGAGGGAAATTTGGATTGTATTCCCGGGAACATTACCATTTTTTGTTCTTTGGTAAAAAACAGAACCTTGGGCATGATTTGTTTATATTATGAAGAAATCGCTGATAGTGACTTTAAGTACAAAATCTATAAATTGTATAGGAATTCACTTAATTTGATCATTATTATTCAATTGAATTGAATAGTGTACATCTAGTACTTGAACTCTTGATGTGCTTTATATATTTTTATACAACTATGCTTTGTGACAAAGGCTTTCATTTCATGAGGAAACTACAAATGCAATGAAAACATGGATGTTGACATTTAAAGACCAGGAGTCACTGACATACCGCGCTGCTATAGTACAAGGGTGACTTTGTACTAAGTTCGTAGAGAAACGTAGGTTAATATATTGGCCTACATACTTTCAGTTTGAACTTCATGCTAGGCTTTAAGGCTTAGCTATATACCATACATGGGTAGGCCTACTGCCCCTATTCTCTGTCCAGCTCGAAGTATGAAGTAGCGAGTAGCGACGCGGGCGTATACGTTGAACCGACTTTCAGCGTGCGCGTAGACAAAGCACAAGCGCACTGCAACTGAAAGACGGCACTAGGTATACGCGCGCGTCGTCACTTCATACTTCAGACGGCTCCCATCGCACGGTACTCATACAATAGGCTTCTTTTCAAGTTAGCTGCTGCGCCTCAACAGAAACCTATTGTATGCGTACCGTACGACGGGAGCCGCAACATCGCTAGTGATCAGAGCTAACTTATGTAAAACCGTAAATACTTTAGAAGCGACAACGTTACGGTACTGACATATACTTCCAATTGTTTTGCTGACGTGCTTCTTTATCAGATACGGAACCACGCAGTTGCAACAATGTCCAAGCAACGTTACTCGTCAAACTGATTCGGGCTTACCTACTGCCATAGTGGAGTGGAGAGAACCCGTAGCGACTGATAACTCCAGAGTGGCTATCAGCGTTGTTTGTAATTTTGTGTCAGGTTCAAACTTCACCATTGGTCAACATGATGTTGTATGCCAGGCGACTGATGAAAGTCTTAATGAGACCAGATGTAATTTCAATGTTAATGTAATCGGTATGTAAGTTTCAATACTAATGCTTTATAACGATGATGCAGGTCAAGTATCTGTGGACTAGACATTTTGAAGTGACAACGTTACGGTACCGAAAAAAAAAATACTTTCAATTGGTACCCTCACGTGCTTCTTTATCAGATACGGAGCCACCACAATTGCAACAATGTCCAAGCAACGTTACCCGTCAAACTGAGTCGGGCTTGCCTACCGCAGTGGTGAAGTGGAAAGAACCCGTAGCAACGGACAACTCCAGAGGGGCTATCAGCATCGTTTGTGATTCGGTTTCAGGTTCAAACTTCACCATTGGTCAACACGATGTTGTATACCAGGCGACTGATGAAAGTCGTAATGAGGCCCAGTGTAATTTTACAGTTAATGTAATCGGTATGTGACTTCCAATACTAATGTTTTATTATAACGCTGGAGTGCGTAAGGTATCTGTGGACTAGCCATCTTGTCATATTACATTCAATTTATCTTTTCATGTGAGGATTTAATTTTTTTTGGACAAAATGATACTACTGACTACTAGGTAGCCACAGACCACATGCCTTGAACACAAATGCAATTTGTGTCAGTACTCCTGTCCGATTCCCATATTATAGGTTGTCGTCCTAAACCTGTAGAATGCCGTCCCAAACCCTTAGCAATAGTATAATGCATATGTGGTGTCATGGTTGCTGTGTTAGATTGAGAAAGATAACTTATGCTAGCTGGTGATTCGGTCACCAAACCTGGAAATAATTTTGGGTTTCAAAAAATATGAAAACAAAATATAAGAAGAACGAAAACACAATATAACCCGTAAAATTAAAGTACGCGTCGCCTTATCGCGTACGTAAAACTGTCGCCTCTGTCTTATGCTAGCTAACAGATGACAGACAGGGTGTATCTGTTGATTCATTTACAGGATGCTTGGTAGATTAACTTAAGCATTTCGACCCAATTAATGACCACTTGCTGACCACTGTAATGTACATTCACGAATCATTTAGAAGTGGCAAGATTAAGGTACCGACATACACTTTCATTTGGTATGCTGACTTGCTTCTTATCAGATACGGAACTACCACGATTGCAACAATGTCCAAGCAACATTACCCGTCAAACTGAGTCGGGCTTGCCTACCGCCATGGTAAAGTGGAGAGAACCGGCAGCGACGGACAACTCCAGAGGGGCTATCAGCGTCGTTTGTAATTTGGTGTCAGGTTCAAATTTCACCATTGGGCAACATGATGTTGTATGCCAGGCGACTGATGAAAGTCTTAATGCGGCCAAGTGTAATTTTAAAGTTAATGTGATCGGTATGTAACTTCCAATACTAATGTTTTATTATAAATAACGATGGTAAACCTCAAGTATCTGTGGACCAGATATATCTTGCCATATTACATTCAATACATCTTTTCAAGAGGAGGGGGGTATTTTTTGGACAAAATGATACTACTGTCCACTAGGTAGCCACTGACCACGCGCTTTGTACATTACAATGCTTAAAATTATCAAAATTAGTATAATGCATATGTGTCATGGTTACTGTGATAGATTGATATAGGTAACGCATGCTACCATGCGATTCAATCTCTAAACCTGGAAATAATTTTGGGTTTTAAAAAATAGGGAATAAAGGAAAAACAAATAACCCTCAAAGTAGCGTCGCCTTATCGCGTATGTAAAACTGTCGCCTCTGTCATAGGCTAGCTAACATAATGACAGACAGGGTCTATATGACGATTCGTTTACAGGATGCTTTGCATACTAACTTAGGCATTTTGACCTAAATGACCACTTGCTGACCAATGTTCAAAGGGAACTTATGTAAATCCACGAATCCTTGGGCCTTTAGAAGTGGCAAGGTTAAGGTATTAACATACACTGTCATTTGTTATGCTGACGTGCTTCCTTACCAGATACGGAGCCGCCACAATTGCAACAATGTCCTAGCAACGTTACCCGTCAAACTGAGTCGGGCTTGCCTACCGCCATAGTGACGTGGATAGGACCCGTAGCAACGGACAACTCCAGAGGGGCCATCAGCGTTGCTTGTAATTCTGTGTCAGGTTCAAACTTCACCATTGGTCAACATGATGTTGTATGCCAGGCGACTGATGAAAGTCGTAATGAGGCCAGGTGTAATTTCAAAGTTAATGTAATCGGTATGTAACTTTCAATACTAATGTTTATACGATGGTGCACGTCAAAGATATGTGGACTAGACATGTTGTCATATTACATTCAACAGATCTCTTTATATGGGGAGGGGCAAATTATTAAGTTTTGATTAAAATTATACTATTCACTACTAGGTGACCATTGACCAAAACATTTGTACACCACACATGCTCTCTGAATCAGTTGTCAGTAGTCCTGATCAATTCAGATATTACAACCTGTCTAAAAATGGTACAATCAGAAAAATGATTAGATATGAAATTTCAAAATAATTCATTCTTACTTGGCAAAATAGTAAATAACAAAGATTGCGTTCTCCAATAGTGTTTGTTTCGTCTTATTTGCTTTTGTCGATTCAGAGATATATTAAATTTAGTGCGATACACCAAAATTGATTTTGTGCCACTTCTAGTACTTCGAGTACTGTGTCATGCTGACTGGAAGCTCACAAAAGATTTCTACTTGGTAAAAGAAACAAAACACAGATAACAATACCCAAATGGGTCTAGTTTTCTCGACACAAGCTTTAACAGTCAACACAATAAGTCCAATGATAAAAACTTTTTCATAAATAAAATACAAATACTTATTGTACCTTTCATTTAAATGGGGTTTTCAATTGGTATATGTGAAAATCTTGCCATAAGGAATATGATTGTAATAAAAATAAACACTCCAAATCCAACGAAATGGTTTAAAAACATTGCACTATCTTTGTGCATTGACTAATTGTTTAAGTCAATAAAAATTTGAATTTGGAAGCAAAGTGTTGAGGTATTGTGTGGACTTTGCGTTTCATGATAGTTCAAGAACATAAAGTGAAGTAAATGGATGTTGCTGTAATAATTATCTTCTAATTAACAACGGTATGTCGAATGTTATAATACACTTTATCCTAAACCCAGAACTTACTGAGGATAATTTCCACCATTACGTAACTGTTTTCGCATCTTTTAAAGTTTCTTTATGAAGTTAAACCCTTTTTGAAGAATTTCAAATCTGTTCAAACGTGAAATGACTTATATGTTTAACTAAATTCTTTCACCGTTTTTATTAAACCAGAAAGTGGCACAAACTTGATATTTGTGTTCCACAGTAAACTTGAGATATCTCTCGATTGAAACAAATAAATGAGATAAAACAAACGGTATTGGAAAGCCTAGTCTTTTTCCTTAATGTGATGCAACAAAACGACTTGCTTATGTTGAGATTTAGATTTAAAAAAAAAAAATCGGTTTTCAATTGTACCATTTTTTGAGACAGACTGTATAGATTCAGAATGCCGTCCTAATTATTATAGCATAATGCACATGTGATGTCATGATTGCTGTTAAAGGTGGATATATGTAACGTATGCTAGCTGGCGATTCGATCTTCAAACCTAGAAATAATTTTGGACTTGAAAAAATAGAAGAATAATCAGAAGAAAGAAAAACAAAATTAACCGTAATGTAACGTCGCCTTATGGCTTGGATAAAACTGTCGCATCTGTCGTCTGCTAGCTAACAGGTGATAGACGGGGTGTACTTGCCGATTCACTGTTCGCAGTATGCTTTGAACGTTTTAGCCCAATGACCAATTGCTGGCCACTGATCAAAGGGAACTAATAACCCGTGAATCCTTTACAAGCAACAACGCTACGGTACTGACATATACTTTCATTTTTACCACGACATACTTCCTTACCAGATACGGAACCACCACAATTGCAACAATGCCCAAGCAACATTACCCGTCAAACTGAGTTGGGTTTACCTACTGCAATAGTGACGTGGAGAGAACCCGTAGCGACGGACAACTCCAGAGGGGCTATCAGCGTCGTTTGTAATTCGGTGTCAGGTTCGAACTTCACCATTGGGCAACATGATGTCGTATGCCAGGCGATTGATGGAAGTCTTAATGAGGCTAGGTGTAATTTCAATGTTAATGTAATCGGTATGTAAGTTTTAAATGCTAAGGTTTTATATAACGATGGCGCGTCCGTACGTGACATAATGGGGACTAGATAGTTGGATATTATGTACTGTGTAATTCTAAGTTATGCAAATTTATGTAAAAAAAAAGAAATGTTTTTTTTAAATGATTAACATCTGAAAATATCAAAAAATACTTGTGAAATTTTTGGCGGCCATTTGGTATGTTGGCAGGCATTTTTTTCAAATGGGCCGCGCACTCCAAATGCTTTTGCATAATCTCGATCTTGCAACTCAATAGAGACCTTGCCCTGTTCAGGGTCCCAAAGGGGAATTAATGTTGATGTTGGTTTGATGTGTGATTTGGGATGTCTTCATTCACTACAAATCCAAGATGACCGCCAAAATGTCCGTTGTAATATAAAATAAGCTATTATTTCGGCTTCAAAAAAGCAGATATAAAGATGGTTTTGTTTCTTTGATAGAGTTTTTATGAAAAGAATCAATCTCGTGCAATTCTAAGTTACATTACTTTGCTTACACTAGAAGTCAAGATGGCAGCTGAAATTATACACCTCATTGTATGGCCATTGCGACCGATGATAAGGCGAGTTGTATGGAGTGTACAAAGTTCAACCCTCAGAAACAAACCTCAACTTGGATAATGCCGTTAACCCAAGATAATGGAGCCTTATTTTTGATTACAGTTTATCCTTCATCTCATCGAGTGCAAAGACCAGTAGTTATTAAAATATGCTCTGGCCAGGAGACGAGTGCAAAGATGGCTGTTTCTTTTGAATCGGCAAGGTCCTTGGTTGTGCATGGTTGCTTCAACAGCGGCAGGACCAAGGGATTTCCCACTGCATGTTCGGTATGTTCCATGGCACAACGGTATCCTGATCTGCTTCCAGGTAGAGACAGTTTTGCAGGAAACAGATAGGCCAACACCGGTTTTCAATCGGTTGGGACATCGCCATTCAGCCCATGAGAAGTCACCTCCAGGGGGGTGGGGGGACGGTTGCTCTGCGCGCTCAATACCAATAGATGTTACGGGTTGCTGGACAATTCTTTCTTTCCATAAGGCAGCGCTCTCAAACTCCTTAGAGGCAGGCTTCAAGAGGTTGGACTTTGTGTAAGAAACTCCCTCTGGATTTAGATGGTTCAGCAGTTGAATCTATTCCCGGACATACGGTGCTTCACGTTAGATAATTGACAGCCATGTTCTTTTAGCTCACTAAACTTCGACAGATGTCTGGTGGAGGCAATTTCCGGCTAGGATGTATACGTTCTCCGTTGGTATTGGACGAAGAACTACTGTGATAAGCCGGATGAAGGCATTTAAAAACGGGCAACTTCTGGGTTTTGTTTGATTTTCCCAGCAGGGGAGGCATACTTCTTGCACATGACGCTGGGTTGATCTTTCCCATGAAGGGGAGGCATACTCTGCACATGCAGAGTATCCAGGGCCAGTTGCTGTCAATCGAAACAATGTGGGGTGGGCACCCCCATCTTGTAACAGATTGAACTTGTTTCAAGATGTCACTGTGGAACTACTTTGGATTTCGATGTCTTTTTCTAATAGGTTTTCTCAAGGATAGAATGTTTATCCTTCTTTCAAGTGATACTGTTTGGGAGCATGACTTCCATGGTTAGGCCAATGTTTTTGTTTGTTGCCTTTGTATTCCATTTGGCGGTATGGTTGTCGTTGGTTGTTTCTTTTTCATACCATCAGAGACCTGTTTTAGACCATGTTGTATAAAATTGTTCCATGTTGCTATTTCAATATTTGGGGAGTTAGGGTATAATATCAGTGTATATTTTTGATATAGGTAGGTTCGTAAGGCACTCACAATCGCTACGCTTGAGAATTTATTGTTTTCCCTCCCGATTACTTTCATATGGCGGTTGTTAAAAATATTTTCACTGCAGCGAATTCTGTTTGTACGGAATCTAAAAGTTAAATGTCATAATGAATTGGTTTAAACGATTGTTCGTGTCTCAATGGGTGTTGTATGTGCCCAATTTGTGGTTTCCTTTCTTTAGCAAAGGGTACGTGGTGGTGACCTGATAGTGCTTTTTTCCTTGTATTAGTCGTAACTATCATAATACCAACGCCCAAGCTGGGCGCCAAGTTCCCCAGTCATGCATGGAAACCATAGAGTGGCGAGTATTTTTAAAACTACAGGTAGATGGTTTATTACTCCTTTTTACGTTTTTCAATGACCTACACAATGGGACAACTTTTAACCGTCTTTTCAAATGATATAGGCCTATCAAAAACACGGAAACCCATCTCACTACGCGTTCCTTTGCGCATTACTATGAATATCTTCAACAAATCAATATCATCTACTCCCCGCGTATCTATATCTATTAGCACAAACTAGGCCGGCAGAACCCGACTGACCTAAACATTTTGTATATTTTTTTTTATATTGATTTGTACATCTGGAGGGGTCTCTTTTCAGAATCTGCCGGGTGACTTTGTCCACCCTTGAGGGTTTTGAGAAATCAAGAGGCGTCCAAATGGCCGGCATTAGACATTTTTCAGCGTATAACTCCCTGCATATTCAAGCTATAAATAATCAATTTGGTGTCTAGGTCATATGTTTTGGGGTCAAGTAATCATTTAAGACCAGTTTTTCAAGACCAATGAGGGTTCACATCATGATCAATCCATGATGGGTCCTCCAATCTGGCCGCCAATTACAATATTTTCAGCTATAACTCCCTTTATATTCAACCTACAATCATAATTTTGGTGTCTAGGCATATGTTTTTGGGATCAAGAATAATCATTAAGACACCAATTTCAAACCAAGGAGGGTTCAGATCATGATCATCCAGAGATGGCCACCATATGTCTGACACCATTACATATTTTCAGCTTTTAAAACTTAAGCTTGGATGATAAATGGGGTAACCTTTAGTTTTTGATGTCAACCAATCCATTAAAAATCAACTCACCAAAATCGATGGTTCGCAGGCATGATCAATCCAAGATGTCCGCCAATATTGCTGCCAATTTTTTATTTTTAGCTTAATATTTCATATATATATTTAACCTAGGATGATAAAATTTGTATCTTAATTTATACCTTTATTGGAGGTCAACCAATCCATTAACATTCAATCGCAAGACCATTAAGGGCTCACTTAATGAATCTAAGAACCCGCCAATTGCCACCATTGCCGCCAGAACCTGTTTTGTGCGTATTTGTGGTGTCTTTTATATATGTTTTGTTAGGGTCCAAGGAATTGCAATGAACTTTTCACGATTGATGAAGCATTGCATTTGGTGAAATTTAAATATTTGCTAATAATTACTGCTTTGAGCTAAAACCTACTCTAGTTTGCTGTGGTAATTTTGCTGTCTTATTACAGGATAATTCAACCCCCTATTTGTTGTGGTCTTTTCTGTGGGCTGTATGGGACACAACATCCTCTTGATGATCTAGTCAGGGATCATCATTATAATATTACAGTTTGAGTAAAACAAACTTGACCCTGAATTGGTGTCCGCCATTTTTAAGTAACATACTCTAACAACTGCAAGCAAATTAACGATCTGAAGTAGCTTTCCGATGATCCCAGATATGTTAGATGTAAACTTTTTAAATAATCAAAATGGGGACGCGATCATGGTCAAGTTTTTTTTTACTCACCCGGTATTAAGATGCTCCGTCAATAGTCACACAATTGCACACTTCTGCCTGAAACTGACTCTTTTACACAATAAATTGCCGGAAAGTCCTGGAAATTCACAGACACACTGAAAATGCATAAGAACAGGTAATTGCTTAAAAATGGCCAGAAATAAAATGAAAAAACCTGAAATTAGCTGAACCTGTAAAAAGTTGAGGTGAAAAGACTTGGTGAGACATTGAAAAGCTGCTTCATAATTTTGGTTTCAAACTTGTTTTTCTTCACAACTGTACAAGTAAGTTAACCAAAATGTGTAGCCAAAATTACTTAAATTATCATTTTATTTTGTTTCAGATTCCGGCTACTAAGTTCATGTGCCAAGAATAAGAACATCATAGTATACTCATGGCTGACAGAAGTGTTTTTTCATTGGAAATTCATCTGTGAACAAAAATTCAAAACTCATTGAAGGCAGGTTGTAAAAGGATTCCAGAATATAATCACATAGCAAGATCTATGGTGATGACATACACAATTCTCTGCAGGAAAAACTGGACGACAATGCCCATTTACTAATCCATTGCCATAAAAGCTAAGCGTTTGTATCTACATACACATCAAGCCATGAAGTTAAGCTCTTCAGAAAACGTAGAGGCACTGAGGCAAGTTCATCATACATTCCACCCAAGACAAGGAGAAGTCATCTCTACCATTACGTTTAACTTTCGTGAGCACTGTTTGTTCTGTGGAGAGCCTTGTAAATCCTCCACAAAGACGATAGGAACCCCTCACGCTGGAGAACCTGCGACCAATGCGGAGAAATTGGAGATTCAGGAGGGGAAAAGATCCATTCAAAGAGAGCATCTTTGATGCATGTGCTGCTATGAATATTATTGGGCAGAACAGTGATCGCCGGTTAGGGGCCAGTGGCGAAGAATCTCCGATGCCGCTGATTGCAAGAACCATTGGACTGCAGGCCCTATTTATGACCCATATAATGTTACTTGTGCAGCTGTGAAAGGTTCCAAATATGATGAGTGATATATGCCTTATAATAGTTCATTGAAGAGTAGGGAAAGACCTTCCCGGTTTCGAATTCGGTGAGTTGCCTAAATTAGCTCAGAGATGGCGGCAACATTCAGTCACGGAGTACACTCATAAAGAAGTTATCAGAATACTTTGGTGAGGACCTTGTTGTGGTTGTAATGCTGCAGGTTTAGCAAATGTAGTATGCTTTCGTAGTAAGTCATCTAAATCCATAACTCTTGTATGAGGGATGAAGATGATGATCTTCGACCTTGTACTGGAATAGAATAGCTAAACGGTTGACATGAATGAAGGAAATTGGGTTGTTGACAAAAAACATTACGACACGACCATCCACAGCTTGAAAAGCGATGGATTGTGTAAGTGGAACTTTAATGATGCTCATTGGGGAAATTTGGTCACCAAAGCTTGGAGAGCACCTTGCCATCGGTACTTATTGCGTTCTATCGTAACGGGAATCATAAAAAACACCACCCAACTGGTTTGCAGATTGCCCTTGGCTCAAAGAAGGGGCAGGATCAAAGAAGCTGATCTCCACGTTGCACGACTTTGGTGTTACTTGTTTCGTATGACGAGATATTGCGCTTTAACGATCAGCAGCTTCAAGCTTCACAAGAAGTTCTCATGTCCAGGAGATCCGATTCATCAGCGGGTTTAATTAATTCCAGTAGTTTGCTGATAATTTTGGATGCTGACATATCATCTGTCCTAATGGAACTCTCCACGCATACCCCCCCCCTTCGCTGTCCTCGTTCACACAAACAGAAAGTGAAACTGATAACTGGCCAGAATATGTCACAGAAAATCAAGCCGAATATCCAGAGGAGGATATTCGCCGCCGATTGAGTCTGACATTGATTTCCAGATCAATGGACTCAAAGAAGCCAGAAATGCCAAGAAGCGCAGCTTGTTAAAGTCGTTCGTTCCCTTAACTATAGCGCAGCCGAAGCTATGCTATCATCTCTCCAAAATTAAAGCTCAGAGGCAGATCGTGACTTCATACAAGATGGTGGCTGGATAACCCTGATTGCCCTGAGTATAATGGATACAAACTGCACTGTTCGTAATGCAAGGACAATCACCTCACTAACCAAACCCAAGCGTATATTTCCCTCTAATAGCCTTGTACCCACATCCCAGCCTGATACAATTATGACACCATGTCAGAAGCAACACGCAACTCACACAGAATCTTGGGCCAGTTGTGCTATTCCATGTGACTTACAACTTATCAGGGTAATTTTGGATGTAATGGGGCCTACCGGCACGGTTCTCCAAATGTAATCTTCCCCGCCTAGGAGGCTCATTCTTTTGATGAGTTTTGTAGGATGCATTGGTACTCTAATGCAGAATAGTGTACTCTCGGATATTCTGGCTGATGTCTTTGGTGGTGTGGCAAAATGTTGACTGGGAAAAAGTTCCCCTCCCTCAACACAAAATTCGAGCTTTACGTATGCTCGCTGAGGAATTCCTGCGAGTATTTTCTCTGCCGTTATTCATCCAAAGTCCCCATGAAACCTGATGAACATCCTCGAGGACTATCCCAAAAGAGCAAGACGTGAACTTGGGGGACATGCTAAAAACCGTGTTTTCATTATCATGCATTGTCAACTAACGAGGGCTGGATTGGCCGTTGCACTGATAGCATTTCGAAGTGGCTCCCATACTTCTTTGCAGCTGGCCACGTTCATTATGCAAGATACAGTAATGTACACAATCCGTTCATGGAGGACTCTCAGCAGATGTGTCTTGATCACTTCATGAAGGGAGAGCATGTCATGAGACATCAGCGTGGCTTATGGAATGGGAATCTGGAGTGATATGGTTCATTGACACTACATTTTGAGGGTGAGGGCCAGCCCCTGGTGGAATCATTGGCATAACACTGAAGCCTGAGACCCTGAAAGTTTGGCCCTTCAGTCTCCTGCTTGTAGTCAATTGGAGGCCAACCTTGACGACATAATTAATGGGTATTCAGTGACGAGGTGTTGCAACACAAAGAAGAAGGAAAAGCAAGAATAGAGAATGACAAAAGAGACAGCATAAGCTATCATTGGCAAGTTGAGAAATGCATTGAGTCCTCCTCGATCCAGACCAACATCCAGAAGAATCCATCAATGTTGTGACTGACACATGGAACCTCTTCTTCTGTCAATGTCCAGGATCTTTGAAATAGGACAAGAGCAAATGAGTGGAATTGTTGGTCAGAAATTACACAAATGGATTCATGAAACCATCCAACGAAAAAGTTATTACCATGGCAGGAAAGGAAAACAATGGTCCAGGGTTGCAGACACAAAAGGGTATGACATGAATGTCATTTGACTCACGGGTCATGGGGGCGCCAGCTATTGGTCGTGCCGTTCGACATCAAGGCTTCTTTATATGAAAATTAGCCTCAGTGCCCAACCTCTCTGTTTGAGTCCACGGGGAAATGAGACGCAGCCACATCAAAGCATCCCTGAAAAGACAGCTTTAAGTTTTAGGTCTCTGCCAGGACATCAAGTAACCCTGCCATTTCCATCATAGAGGTTGTCGGCAATTTCCTCTGGGTAATTCCCTTGGCCTGCAGATGTACAGTTGAAGACTAATGTAACAAACATGAAGCTGCCCTGCCAAAAATTGAAAATCTGGAGATGTTTACCTCATTTTTGATCGTTAATTAATGGTTTTTTATATACAAAGAGTAGTCACCGGAAGTGCTCGGGCTACTGGAGCCAGCCGAATTCACCAGTTACAATTGAACAGCAACTACCATCTCAGAAGATAGTGCTGACAGTGTCTGAAAAGAATGTCAACTCATAGGCCCTAGTTGTCTATATCTCTAACTATGATGATGCCTTCATGGAACATACTCGAGCTCATAAGCTGATAATAACTGGTCAGGAAACTACCCCACCAAATCACAATGAGGCAAGTAACCCCCGAGGGCCAATCTAGCCACAGTCACTGAAGAAAAGCGGATAATATCATCTTTCCGCAGACATTAGATGTGCCCCAACGATGACTTCAAGCCAATCACTATATGTCATATGATCCAGACGTATTTTGTCTTCTTATTCATTACTACCAATGCTGTAACATGAAAAATCATGTAACAATTGAGTCCTCCTATCAAGGACGAACAGTCATTGATATTGGCAAAACAGTAGAGAAACACCTGTCCTATAGCCACTGAAATCCTCGCAGCCCAGCCTGACAGGATCGATACTGTCGCATGTTCACTATGGGATTGGGAAGGGAACTGCTCGGAAGGTTTGATGGCTGGGAATCCCTGTCACTTCTTGGGGATTTGGAAGCCCACCATAGAGGCAGTTGTCAGGCAGGCTACTTCATTTCTGGCAGCATGTTTTATTGACAGGCTCTAGTGAGTCAATGTCTGAGGCACGTTGGAAGGTTTGGGCATCCACACCGGACATGGCTTCATCATCTCCTCCTAACGTGGTGTCTCCCTCCGCTCCCTCCAACTAAAAGAGGCATTTCCTATAGGAATGTAAAAAGAACCCACCATCAAGTGCATTGTGGTGGTTGCTCATTGAATTCCTTTATCCACAACAGCTGGATGCAGAATCATATGGGTTCGAAAAAAGATAGTCAGACAAGAACACTCCAACCAACTTCTTTGCCAGCTGACAAAGAACTTGCTCCAGACTCTATCATGCACTAATAAGTGTGGTTTGCCCAAGTGCCTACACCAGTATTATCGAGCTGTAGTTTACTAACAACTAAAAGCAACATGAACTGCATAACTATTTTGTGCCTGCAAGTTATAAGGCTGCTACCCAAACGTACAGCTTAACTGTACCAAGATACGAGTTGGTAAGTATATGAACACTTGGTCAATTATTTTTAAGTGTTCTTCTTTTCTTCAATCATTTTGCCAGTTTGAAATAAGGCAACCGCTTTTTTTATTGAAATGTGAGGAAGGATGAATTAAGCCAAGATTTGAGTGAGTTTAAATTATAACGGTGCTAATAATGAGGTGGTATCATTGCATTCATTCACATGTATTCGTTACTAAATCTATTTCCCATGAATTCAGTGCTCCCTGACCTTTTAGTGGTTTCATCAATGAATTTCTGACTCAAAACAAATGAATGAAAACATGTTTTCATTTGTCACCACAAGGTTACCACTAGACTTAATATGACGCGTCTTCTAGCTCAGCTACAATCTGGCTACCATATTGGCAACCATCTTGTTTGACCATACACAGTTCCTCACTGGTCTTGTAACTGGTTTTAATTGGGTTACTTGACATTAAAAACGTGTAAGCTGGACACCACCTTCTGATATATAAGTTTACATATGAAACCCTGTAAGGTCATTTGGGTGCTTATTTGTGGGCCTTATTGACAGCCATCTTGGATTGAACCATGATGTGAACCACCAATGTTCTCGCAATTGATTTCAATGATTGCTTGCCCCCCAAAAACATAGAGTAGACACGCCAAAATACCACATAGGATAAATACCACCATGTTTTTCAACATGCTAAACCATGATTTTGGCGGCCATATTGCGCCATCTTGGATTGAACATGATGTTAACCTTCAATTGATTATCTGACCCCCCAAACAATGACTATACACCAACATTGTTATCCTAGTGAAATATAAAGGGAGTTATAGCTAATAATATGTAACTGCGGCCAGCTGGACGCCAATCTTGAATTCCTCAAAACCCTCAAGTGGACAGAGTCCACCCGGCAGATTCGGAAAGAAGACACTCAGGTCTAACAAATCACTCAAAAAAACACTATATACAAAATTTTTAGGTTACCCTGAAAAATCCAGTTTCCTGCCGGCCGGAAACGGCCCACATCACGATATCTAATTAACACCAAATTCAAATGGCGTCATCTCTCCGTGCCTCCAACAGGGGATTTGTAGGCCTTCTATACTCATCACCGTTACCTCAACATATACCTCAGTCACCGTACATATTTTAAATATCCTCTGGGTATTTTTTTGAATACAGTCCTGAATCCCATACTTGAGAATTGTCTTCATACCAGCATTTGAAACCAAGCCAATAACAACTTATTATCCGTATTGGTGGTCAATTTTGGCACCGCATCTGGAATTTTGAATTGATAAGGACATGGAGTCATTAACTACATAAAATATGAATTATATTGCTAATAAAACATGGGTCATTGCCACCAGAATTATGCATTCACAATTGAGCTCCGAGGCTAATTTAAATTACAAGGCTACCATTTTGAAAAACATGACTTTCACATATACCAGATGGCGACCGATAAAACCAACATTGTTTTTTTTTTGATAATTTTATATGTATTTTGTACAAAAAAATCATGTTTTGCACAATCTAATCGCCACTACCACTCTTTTTATTTCATGCATGCATACACCTATATTGCACATTCAATTTTTTTTCACGTGGGGTTGTGAAGGTCATGCTAACTAAGATCCCAGCTAGCCATTAGTAAACCCTTAGAGATTCGTAGAGATTTTTTGTCATCCCTCTTGGTAAGGAATCGTCTTTACTTTAGGTTCATGGCTAACGGTTTTTCTTTATACCTATCTGTAATATGCTTTCTCGTTCACAAACCGTTTGGGAATTAAGGATCGTTAAAATTAAAGGTTTACAACGGTGTGTACAATGGCAAGATCGCCCCATAACTCATTCGGGTGATGACGAGTTCTCGCACACGTGCGTTTCGCCCAAGACATTGCAACCATCCGAGCGAATCGTATGGAGGCAGCTTTTTGACCAACTTCTGCGAATCCCAAATTATTGGCATAAAGGATATTCCGCGAATTGTAACACCAGATGTTACCATGGTGGTAGTCCCATCTTGAAACGAATTCATGTTAAGTGGTGACTGATTGGCTGGTCTTTTGGTCCACAACTGGCACTTCATCCGTTACAGCGGTCTGGGAGCACTCTGATTCGCGCAGATTCATGGCAGATATTATAGCCAATTGAGACAATCAAACTATGGAGTTTTAGTGACACAGACACATACACTCGTGAATACTCTATTCAAGCCACAGGAACTATCAACCATTAGTTTTTGTATATTTATTTATAATATTTTATTTATTTTGCTTATATAAGTTCATATATAAAGAGCGTTCAATCTCACTGTTATCCATATATATATCTATATTTATATCTATACGCATAGATCGTATTTATATATATATATATCTATATAATTCTCGCCCCGTCTCTCCTTCCTTCGTCTCTCGCTCTCTCCTCCTCTCTACCCCCTCTCTTCTCCCTCTCTCTTCTCTCCTCTCTCATGGCCCCATTCTTTGCTCTCGCTCCTCTCCCTCCGTTTTGGGCTCCCCCCCCATCCGTGCCCCCCTCCCCCCCCCCGTCCTTCCGCGGGGTGGGGTGTGTGGTGTTGGGGTCTTAGGGGAACCAACACAGATAACCACTTTCCCATTTGTAAAAGTTGATCACGGAACTAACAAGTAATTTGGGTCACGTTCGAATCACTTCAAACAATTATAGGCACAATATAGCCAAAATTTATTCATTTGTATTTTTCTAAATTTTTCTAAGCAATTTTCAAATACACCTTGGTGTTTCCAATAGACCTATTAAAGAGGCACTTTCACATTTGAAAAATGTGCGTCCTCAAGATTTTTTCCGAAATCGATATTTTTGCATGGTTGTTGTATGGCTTTTTTATACAAAGCCCTCACCCGCAATGATTAAGACCAAATCAGCTTCCTTAGGTAACAATCATTTTATAAATTTAGCGTCGCCCCGGCGACGTTAAATTCACAGACGACGAAAATGGGCGTTTACACCAGCACACACCGCCGATTCATGTTTCTACGCTATTACACTTTTTGTTTGATCGTCTATCACTTTGTTGTTTTAATACCAGTGAGTACGATTCAAAAATTCATGTAATATACAGCTACCTGAAAAGTAAAATTGAATCTGACCGACGTCAGACTCATTTTGCTTGATCGCATCACATTTGTTGATTAAGTTATGGAAAACTTAAAGTTGGCCTACAAATTATCCGGATGTCTTTATCCTCATATCATGTCCCTATCTGTTTGGGTGTTTTTATTTTTTAATTGTGTAAAATATCTCTCTTTATTCATATGGCCTAGAATAAACTATCATTTGAAGAGCAAATTGAAGAAATTTCCATATGTTGTGAAAATGTGCCAGTGCCGACTTTAACCACGGTCATGACATAATTAAAATGAGGCTATCAGCATTAAAGGGTAATTAATGTAGTATTAATTATTAATTGTAAGTAATATTTAACTTGCCAAGCTCTTGTTTAAGCAAACTTAGATTTAGGTTCTCTTTAATTTTTTTAATTAGTCAGATATTATTGTTTTTTTTTTTCACTCGTATTAGTGGGCTTTAGGGGGGTTCTTAGGGACCCATTTTCGCCCTGTAGCACCGTCTAGGCCACTTTATATCAGTGTCGACAATTTTGCATTCAAACCGAAAAAGCCCAAATATGAGGGTGTACTACCTAGTAACATAGTA
This sequence comes from Ophioderma brevispina, assembly GCA_023653785.1. Lineage (NCBI taxonomy): Eukaryota > Metazoa > Echinodermata > Ophiuroidea > Amphilepidida > Ophiodermatidae > Ophioderma > Ophioderma brevispina. The sequence goes on along the minus strand of JAMKCH010070496.1, from coordinate 50,028 downwards.
GAGGTGCTCCAGCCCCCTATACCTCAACTTGGTGGCTTGCTCTACCCCGGGTAAAGTTGTGGGTCCGAATTTTTTTTTCGGCGCTAAAACGTGCGCAAGGATGTAAAACGATCAATCTTATATCATTTGCTAACACATCGCGTTTTTTTTTTTGTTGTTTTTGCACTGGAGAAACCTCGAGGGGGGATTGACAAACCCCACGTACCCCATGTACCGAGAGTTCACATTGTCATTTTGGAAGCCTGGTCGCGCCAACGTATTTGTGTCTCTGGGCAGACGAGCTCAATTTCGTCGGTCCAAGCAATAGACTTGAATATTATAAATAATTGCTGATAGGGACGTACGGTTGACCAGACAGGCTTTGTCCCTTTAGTGAAGCGAGATGACAGCATAATAATGGCTAACAGCCATTTGAAACCTTTGTATAAAGCGCCATCCAAATTTGATTAATTATTTTTCTATTAAAATATCTTATGTTTACGTCTGCAGATTTTTCCTGAATGTATCGGATCTATCAGAAACAAGGGAGGGCGCGTGAGTGGCTGAAGGGGGTGTCTTGCCCACTTTCCCTACAGGATATGCCCACTAGACTTCAATGGCGCTCACTATGGGTGGGCAAAAATCTCCTTACCCTACCGAGCTCAACGCAATCCATACGATTCCTTGTTTGACACATGCTATTCAATAATGATCGTTTTATTGGTCCCAAAATAAGGTTTTTTTGGCACCATGTTCCTTTAAACAAAACACCCAAAACAACGTGGGGCGAGTATTCAAACACTGAAAACGCAGAGTTTGACAGCAAGAGTATAATACGCTTATGTGTGTATTTTCATTGTTTCAAGAATCCATCATTGGCATGGAAGAACTGTAGATAGAAGATAGTCAATAAACTGCATCTAAGTCAGTGGGACGATGCGCATGGTGCGTATGTAAATCTGCGATTAAATGCGGCCCAGCCGGGCATGTCAGTAAGGCGGATTGGTGGGGGGTCGCATGAACACATGATAACAACCAGTGTATACAAGTAGATTTTGGTGTGTCTAGATTGGTGCCTGGTGTAGTGATACAAGGACGGGAAGATAAAGATCGTGGTGACCAAATTCAACATGTCAGTATAGCAAAGCCATGGAATCTTGGCAATATGTTAAGGATGCCAACTTCAACAATATATGGTAAGGAGGTTCATAAAGAATAAATTATCTCCAATCTTTTAATTTGTACGTTTCTCTATTTGTCGCTGAAACCATTTTATATAATATTAACAAATATCTTTATTAATTCTGTTGCTAAAAGGCCGTCTAAGGCTTTAAGGCAACAATAAAAATATCTGGTTATACTGACAATGTTAGAGAATGGATACAGTATTGCGCAGGTTAATTTACTTCAATAAAGTGGGTCGGATCTATCCTATCATGGTTTCAATAACTTTGTTGTCTACTCTCATGTGCAATTAAATATCTAAATAACGTCAGCGAAAAGGAAAGTGTTTGGGTATTCTTTCGAATTGGACTGCATAAGACGTTTTTGACATGACAAAGGAATGGTCAATTATACCTTCAGAATCATTGAAAATCTGGCATCTCTCTCTCTGCCTCTCTCTTTTTTATATCTAAAGCGTTGGCAGTCTTTAGGGTACCTAGATCGGTCTGCACATTCCGTACATTCCTAAGAGAAGAGTGTCGGACAGTCACAATATTGGATCTGGAGAAGTAGGTGCGAGGAGCAGAACCCTGTAGAACATCACGTGCATTTTAGTATTCGTGGCCTACGCTTGCTATCCATACGGTCTTATTAAAATGAAGTTGCGAGTTGAGATGGTTGCTGCAGGATAACGCTAAAGCTCATAGTGTCATGGCGGGAGGACGCTCTATGCCATACCTTATCAGATCTTTTTAACTAATTGCTCCTGTGATTATAAATTATTAGTTGCAGACGATCAGAGACGTAGACACCACCCAGACAGAGTAGTCATATGACAGGATTCCTCTAAGGTCGTCTTTTACTAAACCTCGTCTAACCGACAGGGATGGTGGATACGCAACCAGACCCTTCAGTATTTGTTCTTTTCGGCTTGCTAAAACCATCTCTTATTGGTGTCCGATACGAAATTAATGGCACATTGTCACATTGTACATTTTCCGGCTCCTTTTGATCCAAAAACAAAACATCCCCTTAGGTATCGGTAAGATAAAAGGGTGAATCGCAACAGTGATGGATGGGGGTGGGGGGTGTGGGGAGGGGGGTGCAACCACCCTTCGGGAGAGAAGTTACGAACATGCCTAAACACACCAACGTAAACAATGAATCACAGACACTTGAATTTTGGTACCAATGATAGCTTCATGTGTCCTCTTTCGATATACCAAATAATACCCAACATAGGCTAGCATTTCTGTAACAAAACTCCCGAAGGGGAGATTACCACCCCTGTGATTTTCGTTACTGAACATCCGATTCCCGTAAATTTGGTACCACAGGATATCTTAGAGTTTCTTCTTTCCATTGGTACCAAAATAAGTACCAACATTCCCATTATGACGTCACCGTTACGTCATATGTTGAGGAATGTACGAAAATACCGAATATAGGGTGGAAAATTGATTAATATTATAACACTAAATGCCCTCATTATATAAAACTAGTCATTTCCCATTAAGTAGAGTCAAAATCCGCATGAAAATCTGATATTCCTAACCTTTTTAGCGAAAAATTGAATTTCTCATATTTTACACTGCGTGTTTATGGAAATTGGCAGCTTTTATGACATCATGATCATGACGTGATGCTATGCAGGTTGGTACTTACTTTGGTATCAATAGAAAGAGGAGGACCATAGCTATCTATTGGTACCAACATCAAGTGTCTGTGTTATTTCTGTGTTGTGTTAGGCATGTTGGAACTCTTCTCCCGAAGTGGGTGGTTTTTGACCACCCTGGATGTTGTTCTTGGATGAAAAGAAGTAGAAATTATCAATTGACAATTGCATTAAATAATTTGGCACCAAAAAGGTGGTTTTAGCAAGCCGGGGAAAAAATCCGAAGGGATGGTAACCCCCCCCCCCCCCCCCCCCCCCCCCTTCGGTAGACGAACGTTAATATAAAGCGTTAACAAGACGGAACCATTGCTTGCTTGCACCTTTGAAAAATGTAAAAATGAAAGTTTGGCTTTTATACTAATCCAAAAAAACCATAAATCGAACGATAATTCCATCTTTCTATTCAAAACATGCAGTGAAGTGTTTCTTCTATAGAGAAGTCCAAGATTAAACGATATTCAACGTTCGATAATCGATACAATTTAAACTTCTCAGCATTTTAAATTTTGCTCTTGATTGATGGATTTTGAGTATAAGTAAAACTTTCATTTTGGCGATGAAAGTTGCGCAGCTTTCTTTTTCCCGCATTATTGATTTGGTGTAAATGGAAACTGAGGCAAGTTACTCGGATGTGCACGGTCAGGGTTTGACACGACTAAATTCCATTTTTTTTTAAAATTTAGACATTGGGAAACCGCTCTACAATATAAATGAGTAAAACTAAGTTTGAATCAACCTGTACCAATCTACATAGTAATGTATAAGAGGTTTCTCCAGCCCCCTATACCTCAACTTGGTGGCTTGCTCTACCCCGGGTAAAGTTGTGGGTCCGGTTTTTTTTCGCGCTAAAACGTGCGCAAAGGATGTAAAAACGATCATCTTATATCATTTTGCTACACAGTCGCGTTTTTTTTTTTTTTTTTTTGTTGCACCTGGAGAAACATCGAGGGGGATTGACACCCCCACGTACCCCATGTACCGAGAGTTAAATTGTCAGTTTGAGCCTGGTCGCGCCAACGTATTTGTGTCTCTGGGCAAGACGATCTCAATTTCGTCGGTCCAAGCAATATATCTTGGAATATTATAACATAAGTGCTGATAGGGACGTACGGTTGACAGGCTGTCCCTTTAGTGAAGCGAGATGACAGCATAATAATGGCTAACAGCCATTTGAAACCTTTGTATAAAGCGCCATCCAAATTTGATTAATTATTTTTTCTATTAAATATATCTATGTTTACGTCATCAGATTTTTCCTGGAATGTATCGATCATCAGAAACCGGGCGCGTGAGTGGCTGAGGGGTGTCTTGCCCACTTTCCCTACAGGATATGCCCACTAGACTTCAATGGCGCTCACTATGGGTGGGCAAAATCTCCTTACCTCAACGCACCATACGATGTTCCTTGTTTGACCACATGCTATTCAAAATGATCTTTTTATTTGCCCCCAAAATAGGTGTTTTTTTTGGCAGCCATTCCTGAAAAAAAAACACCCAAAACGTGGGCGATCAAACACGGAAAACGCAGGGTTTGAAGCAAAGATTTATAATACCTTATGTTGTATTTCAGTGTGTCAAGATCCACTTGGCATGGAAGACGGTAGGATAGAAGATAGTCAAATAACGGCATCTAGTCAATGGGACGATGCGCATGGTGCAGGTAAAGCTCGATTAAATCGGCCAGCCGGCAATGTCAGTAGCGGATGTTGGGTCGCAGAACACCATGATACCAACCAGGGGATACAAGTAGATTTTGGTGTGTCTAGATTGGTGACTGGTGTAGTGATACAAGGACGGGAAGATAAAGATCAGTGGGTGACCAAATTCAAAGTCCAGTATAGCAAAGACAGGGAATCTTGGCAATATGTTAAGGATGCCAACAATCAACAAGATATGGTAAGGTTCATAAGAATAAAGTATCTCCATCTTTTAAATTTGTACCATTATCTATTTGTCCTGAACCATTTTATAATTACCAAATATCTGTATTCTGTTGCTAAAAGCCTTCTAAGGCTTTAAGCAACAGATAAAAATATTCTGGTTATACTGACAATGTTAGAGAATGGAACAGTATTGACCAGGTTATGTACTTCAATAAAGTGGGGTCGGATCTACCTATCATGTTTTCAATAACGTTGTTGCTACTCTCTGTCCAATTAAATATCCAAATAAGTCACGAAAAGAAAGTTGTTGGGTATCTTTCAATTTGGGACCTAAGACGTTTTTGACATGACGAAAGGAATGGGTCAAGTTATACCTTCAAATCTATTGAAATCTGGGCATCTCTCTCTCCCTCTCTCTTATTTTATTCTAAACGTTGCCAGTCTTTAGGGTAGCCAGATCGTCTGCACATCCGTACTTCCTAGAGAAGGTGTCGGACAGGTCACAGATATAGATACTGAAGAGAAGAGGGGCGAGGACAGAACCCTGTAGAACACCATTTTTAGTATTTAGTATCCATCACTGGTCTTTAAAATGAAGTTGCGATTTGAGATGTGCTGCAGGATAAACGCTACCATGTGTCTATGCGGGAGGACCTCTATGCCATACCTTATCAATCTTTTTAAACTAAGCTCTGTGATTATATAAATTATTAGTTGCAGACAGACAGAGACGTAGACACCCAGACAGATAGTCAGATGACAGGATCCTCTAAGGTCGTCTTTTAACCTCGTCTACCGAAGGGAGGGGTGGATACCACCCCCTTCAGATTTGTTCTCCGGCTTGCTAAAACCCCTCTTTTGGTGCCCAAAAATTTAATGCAATTGTCAATTGACATTTCCGCTCCTTTTGATCCAAAAACAAACATACACCGGGGTATAGGTAAGATACAGGGTGATCCCAAAGTGATGGATGGGGGTGGGGGGGGGGTGGCAACCACCCCCCTTCGGGAGAGAAGTACCAACATGCCTAACACAACACAGGAATATCACAGACACTTGATTTTGGTACCAATGGATAGCTATTGTCCTCTTCTTTCGATTATACCAAAATAATTACCAACATAGCTAGCATTACGTCACAATGACGTCATAAAGTTCACATGTCAGCAAAACTACCCCATAGTGTAAAATAGGGGAAAATTAAATGTTTCGCAAAAAAGGTTAGGAATATCAGATTTGCATGCGCTTTTTGACTCTACTTGATGGGAATTAACTAGTGTTATATAATGAGAACATTTTAGTGCTATAATATTAAAGGTGTTTGAGTCGCTAAAATTGCGAACATCAATTTTCCAACCTATATTCGGTATTTTCGTACTTTCCTCATCATATGACGTCATGGTGACGTCATAATGGGGATGTTGGTACTTATTTTGGTACAATTTATTAGAAAAAAAGTCTAAGCTATCTTTTGGTACAGGAATCGTATGTTCAGTAACGAAAATCACAGGGGGGGCTGGTAACATCCCCTTCGGGAGTTTTGTTACAAAATATGGCGCAGGTAGACGGGGGTTAAAAGGAATTTGCAACATCTTGCAGTTACTTCCATTTTCCCTATTCACTGTGCAAACAGTGCATTCAATGGGCCTATGACCTGTGATACGTACTCTGTGCTTAACGCATACACTGTTAAAAATAAACCTGTAAAAAAACAGGGAATTGACTGGCAGCTGGGACTCACAACATGCAGAACGTAAAATAACTGGAGCCGTAAAAATACGAAACCATTGCAAGGAACGTAAAATAGCGGCGTAGAATCTCATCTTCAACGTTATTGTTGGTTTTGACTTGTTCAAACAATATTAAGAATTAAAACGTTATTACAATCCTCTGACCAAATTTTCACGTTGTAGCTATGCCATCATACAAACGTATTTACGTCACCACGTGGTTGTAAAAGAGTTTATTTTAGGCAAACAATTTCGAGAAAAAGGCAATAAACAAAGGGAAAACTTGAAGAAATAAAAAATTAAACCAGTTTATACACTTTGTTTTATATGGTAATGTATACATTTTAATGTGACCAATTATTTTTTATTGCATCATATGAGTAAACTCAATACATGTACCTTACATAGATTCGAACCAGGGCCTTAAGATTACAAATCCTAAACCTTATCCACTACACTACATGACTTTACAGATATCAGATGCTAAAATTAAATAGATATGTGTGTACTACTTTTTTCAAATTAAAATAAATATAATACAAAAAGGAGGAATCGAGTTCAACAAGAGTTTTTAAAACTATTTTTAAAAATGAAAGGGAAAATAAGATTTTGAATTTTTTAATAACGTTACTTACGACGTTATTTAACACATTTCATACGTAAAACGATTTTCATAGTTCATATTCTTACAATTAAACAAGTATGTTAAAAAAGAACGTAATATAATAACGGTCAGCGTATAAATACTACCTTTTTCAAAATATGTAGTGTTATTTTCTAATCACTGTTTATTTACATTTTTTCTGCTTCCAAATTGTAATTTCATATTAGGTATAAGTAATAAAGCGTGAAGATTATTGAATAATCGGGGTTTACCGTAATTTAAAAGGTAAAGTCTGGTAAAATTAGGAACATTTTAACTGTGTAGGACATGAGAAAACTCACGTCGTTGCGAGAAAAGTGCTCAAGGGATTTCTTGGTAGAAGCTCTAATTGTAGAATATATTATCATCAATAACATATGTGAATTTTATTATGATAGAACATTCAGAAAAATCCGAAAATGGTTAATTTATAAAGAGTGGTACTTTGGTAGGTATAATGCTAACTCTATGGCAAAAATCACCAGTGATTGCTGGGCAGATTCAAGAGGGCGCCATGGACAAAAGGTTTTAGTAGAGCAATATACTGTCGTAGCGCGCCACAAGCAAGATGATCTTATTTTCTATAAAGTGGTGCAATTTGGTTGACATACAGTGCTGAAAAAGATCCGAAACGACCATTTCTAACAAGGCTTCCAACATGTGTAAAAACAGGCCTACTCGCCATGTTCATGCACACAGTGTGTGGGTAATCGCTCATCCATAGCATGTCATTGATCAGTGATTGGATGGTGCCCTGTGAAGTGGGAATCATTTACATACGATCAAACTTTTGAATGGTTTCATGTCACAATGATTTCGTTGGGTGGGCAAAAGGTCGAGGCCCGTTTACAGTGGACACTAACTGCGACTGGAAGACGAACGTAACAATTTAGCCTCAGACACGGTCAAAATGTTGCCGGATCACTTCAGGTCATGTGATGATAACATTTTCCCCACAGTGGTGAGGATGTGAAATGAAATATTACAGCCATTGGCACAGTTGTTTCAAAGTCTCATTTATTATGAAAAAAAAAAAAAAACAGAATAAAACAAAATATAACAACGCCGACGCACTTTGGGCACCTAATTATTTATACCACTGACTTCATCCTGTGTAAATTTTATGAAATTTCATTGCGGTAGTTATCTAGTTTAAATCGTCCCTCTATGGAAAATGGGCCTATAGAGGGCACTATAGCATATGGATGATGACCTTTATAGGCGTATATGACAAAATTCCTGCAATTGATTTCGCTGATTTTTGCAGAGGTGATAGCTCTTGCGTCCCACTACCTTTATTAGTCGTCAAACCTGTGTGTCGCCACTGCTTAAACCGCTCTAAGAATAAAAGAGACGATTTGCATGGGATCAAACAGCTGTGTTGGCTGGGGATGGGATTGAAGACAAGACATGTTGTCACTCTCTCTTACTTGTTACCTTACGGTATTTCTGAAATATACCGCCATTCGATTTTGTGATTTTTAGGTTTTCAATGGAAACTTTGACCGAAACACAATAGTCAATGGGCTGTTTACATTGAGACTTCAAGTAACATTAATCAGAATTCAACCAACTGAATGGCATGGATACATCAGTATGCGCTTTGAAGTTATTGGTTGTGAAGGTAGGTTGCAATATTTAAATGATAGAAGGGAATCAAGCGTTGGCCGACATATTTTTCTAAATCAAAAGGCGAAATTGTCAATGATTGCAGAATCGGGTTGCAGATTGCCGATCAGAAAATCCTACGGACCAATATCGTCAGATGGAAGTTTGCGCACACAGCCTGAAGGGTGGAAATGGAGTATAGACCAGTTAATATCCACTTCTTTTGTTGCCTGCGAATCGTTATGGCCCATAGTATTAAAACTCTAACAGATACAATTGCCCAGTGTGTAACAGTCAGGCCGAACTAATTCAAGATACCAGGCCCTAACATGTTTACAAACATTGCTGTTAACTGGTCTATAGACTTTTTATCCATAAGTTTTACTTTATTATGATCTAAGCCAAACAATTTGGAGGGTGTGCAAAATTTTGGGCAGTGGCATTTTTGAAAATGCAGTATGGCTGCTACCATGTTTAAAATCACTAAGAATTCCGTAAGCATTTCTGATAGAGACATATTTTGGCGGTTCTCCGGTGTTTTTAAGAAGGAGGAAGTGTTAGTAATGTAATTTATCATCATTGCCACAAGAATCCAACATGGCTGCTCAAATGAATATAAAATATGCGCTCAGAATCAATAGGGGTCTTTCACCTCACTCATGCATAACCTATCATAAAAGGTGTTAGTTCCCGTAGTATTCATCATTCGGATTAATTTATTACCCGACCTCAACGTACTTGTGCTATGCAAAGTGTGACCCATACTTTATGCATACATATCCAACATGCATGTCGTTCTTTAGATTTAGAAAGTCTCCATAAATTTGGAATGGACTTTGCCATTCCCGGCAAAATGACCGTTAATCCGAAAGGTTGAAGACCTCTATAAAATGATCTTAACTCCTCCAGTATATCTATTTATGATATACAGAATACATCTTAAACACCTATACATGTTCTGCAGGTGCTGAAAATTTATTACAATTGAATGCACTCTGCAATTCTTATTTTAACACCTCTAGAATGCATTTGGAACACATATGTATTCTCCACATTTTGAAGTGTATACGCATCATTCTGGTGTCTATATTTATGCTTTATGCTTTACACTTATGAGATATATGTATTTGATCACTAGAAAGCCTTATTGTTAATTTCTCTGTAGTCGACATTTCCAAATTCAAGATGGCAGGCAATATAGTCGCTTTTTAAGATATTTAAAACCTATATTATAGCTGTATTATATGTGGTTACATCAACTAATTATTGTAGGGGGTCCTAGGTTTCTGCCTCGACCTTGGACTGCATTTTCGTTTACTTTACCAATATATTACTTATGCATGTCGTATATCATATTGTAGCCCCTGTTGAAAAGTTTTGAAAAATGGGAATTATTTTGATCATGTTGCCATGGTAACAAGTACTTGTCTTGGAGACTGAAAAGCACTGATTGAAATATTTGGTAGAATTACCTTGAAAATCTTCCATGGGATCAGATAACTATGAACATCTGGAAATTTGGAAGTCCAGATCCAATGGATTTCAAAATAAAAACACTAAGCAGGAACCCTGCACCCATAATATATGTTCCAGTCGTTTTTATACATAGTTTATACATATACGAATTGTGTATGAGTTGCTTTTATTTGCATGCATTGCCAATTTTATATTTTTTTCAATCAAACGATCTTATATTTACTATTCACATGTCATTCAAGCTGTAAGATGTTTGTGGTATTGGTAAAGTGCTTGACAAGTGGACAGTATGATATAAAAGCAGTTGTTGATCTACATTGCACCTTATTAACTTCAACTGCACCATAAAACCATCTTCAAATACATCATGGAGGTCATCTTAGACATGACGGCTATCTTGGCGGCCATCTCCCTCCATATTTTTTTCCCAAAAGTCCTAATGGCACATTTTTTTCATTATAAATCTGATTCAGAATGACAGGGTAATTGTTTAAGACTCAGTCATGTGTCTACACCCGCCGGTCACGGGTGAATCATTATCTTTATGCGTGGAATTACTTCTCTTAATAAATATGAATGTTTTAGATTTATATCTGATATGGAAAAGATAATAAGCTTAATAATTTTTTTGTATAGAAACACAGTGGAAATTAGTATTCAAGGCTATAGCAGAAGTGTCTGTATTTGAACAACAGGATGAAATGCTCTATGATCCTTACAAATTATGGATATCGCCTACTGCTTTGAATGAGAACAATGCATCAGCACAACAGCTTGACAATACCTTTAAAAACCACTTCAAGAGTTCTTATATTCTAAACTGGGAAGAGAGAAACATTGAACAGGTTTGTTTTATTCAATTAAATTGCACGATGTACTGAACTCTATCTTCTAACGTCATGAGGGGAAATGATAGCATATATTGCAAGAAACGCGCGTGCGCCCTCGCATAACACACACACATTTGCACGTGTATGACATACACATCTGAGGACATGAAGAGAACATCCTTTTGTTATGATAAAGAAAAAAACAGTTTAACTGTCTTTGGTACTCGGAGGTATGTGTCACACTTAGTACGGACTCATGCACCCCCCCCCCCCCCCCGCAAATGCAAATGGTGCGCACGCAGGTGGAGTGCCCCTCATATAATGTTGCTGTTGGGGGTTCGCCACTCCTCCCGCACAGCGAGTCTGTTTTGCACTCCCAGCATATGCTGGTACCCATTTATACTCCTGGGTGGGCTCGAATCCACAACCTTATGCTTATGAGGCGAGCGCTGATCCACTGCACCACGTGTGCCCCCCGGACACATACACAAATAAAACCCATCGGTACAATGCATTTGTATGTTACCAGGAGTAAAAAAGTCAATGGGTTCACATGGTGTGGTGTGGCTTCCTTTCCAAGATATTGGGAGGAAAATAGAAAAGGTCATTGGTTTATTCAAGAAAGGTCAACAATTGTAATACCAAGATTCTTTGTAAAAAATATTTAAAAAATTATTTAATGATAGTGATTTCAAAATATGCTTTTATTTTGAATAGGGTTGGTTCCCTTTCTTAGGGAAGGGTATAATGTCCCCATCCCCATATAGTCTACAAGGGATTTTTGTACCCCTTCACATTATAACAACAAGGAAATGCCAAAAGTGCAACGCATTTCATAGTTGGATTCAGTATCATTTTACATTAATTAAAAATATTTTTACCACAAACAAATCTGGGTTATTGCAACGGGTGACCTTTCTTGAATAAAACATACTGACCTTTAGCTATTTTCCCAAATATCTGGAAAGGAAAGCACCACACGCGTGTGACCCAATTGACTTTTTTACTTCATGCTTACTGAAGGAATTAATTTGAGGATATTACATTGATTAGAGTAGTCATACATTTGACCCCATAGTAACTTTTACACCTCTCCCTGGGGCTATACGCAAACACATGGTCCCGGCAGACTTTCATATTGCAAAGTTATATTTTTCTCTGAATTTTCCCGTGTTAAGATATTGGTATCTCGTTCGTATAACCAAACTTCTGGGCTGATGCTCTATGTCATTCAAGCTTAAGATGTTTGTGGTATTGGTAACGTGCTTGCAAGTGGGACAGTATGATATAAAAGCAGTTGTTGATCTACATGCACATTTTTAACTTACACTGCCACCATAAAACCATCTTAAATATATCATGGCGGTCATCTTAGCATGACGGCTATCTTGGCGGCCATTCTCCCTCCATAATTTTTTCCCCAAAAGTCTATGGCACATTTTTTCATTATAAATTGATTCAGGATGAACAGTGGTAATGTTTAATGTTTAAGACTCAGTCATGTGTGTTACAACCGCCGGTCACGGGGAATCATTTATCTTTATGGTGGAATTACTTCTCTTAATAAATATGACTGTTTAGATTTATATTGATTATGGAAAAGATAATAAGCTTAATTATTGTTTTGTATAGAAACACAGTGGAAATTAGGTATTCAAGGCTATAGCAGAAGTGTCTGATTTGAACAACAGGATTTTTTGAAATGCCTCTATGATCCTTACAAATTATGGATATCGCCTACTGCTTTGAACGGGAAACAAGGCGAGAGCAAAACAGCTGACAATACCTGTAAACCATTCAAGAGGTTCCTATTTAAAATGGGAAAGAAAGAAAACATTGAACAGGTTTGTTTTATTCAATAAATTTGCACGATGTACTGAACCTCTATCTTAACGTCATGAGGGGAATGATAGCTATATTGCAAGAAGAAAACCGCGCGTGCGCCCTCGCATAACACACCACACACACATTTGCACGTGATGACATACAAATCTGAGGACATGAAGAGAACATCTTTGTTATGATAAAGAAAAAAAAAAAGTTTAAACTGTCTTTGGTACCGGAGGTAAGAGTATGTGTCACACTTAGTACGGACTCATGCACCCCCCCCCCCCCCCGCAAATGCAAATGGTGCGCACGCAGGTGGAGTGCCCCTCATATAATGTTGCTGTTGGGGGTTCGCCACTCCTCCCGCACAGCGAGTCTGTTTTGCACTCCCAGCATATGCTGGTACCCATTTATACTCCTGGGTGGGCTCGAATCCACAACCTTATGCTTATGAGGCGAGCGCTGATCCACTGCACCACGTGTGCCCCCCAGGACACATACACAAATAAAACCCATCGGTACAATGCATTTGTATGGTATCATTGCACTAATATCAATGGTTATTATTTCAGGTTAAAATTGCCTTATATTCGGCAACGGGGACAGAGCTGATGAAAATCGTCTTCAACGGAACCAATTCGAGTCGTGTTAATTGGTTTGATAAGAGCCGTTTAATTTACTCTCCATATAATGATATCCATACAGAAGATCAGAACTACTTCTCCATGGCTGGGTAAGACACCTTAAAACCTAGTGCCCTGTACCATATGTACTTTTCCGAAATCAAACGAGGTAAACAACCTCATAGTCAACGGCAGCGTTCACATTCGAGTGTCTTTAAATACTTATAATGCTTCCTACTAGATGGGTTTGTTCAGCAAAGTGAATTATAGTGAGATTACAAATCGCAAAATGTTAGTGTGTGTATGATGTACAGTGTTCCCAATTATAGTGATAGTGGTTTTTGATAACTAGTAGTGATGGGGAAGGTGACGGCGCGGTATTTTCTGTAAGCTTAAATAATCTGAGAGGTTAAATATTAGGGTTAGTACATCCTGACTGCAGTGCATAAGTAGCGTTATTAATGAACCAAATCAGCTCATCCATACCGGTCGAACATTAACAATCAAGGATTACATAAACCTGCTAAAGTCATCAGAAGGCTTAATCGGAAAATCCCTGGATGAGCAGCTTTATGAAGAATTACCAATTATTGAAATAGGCAATATCCACAATGAACAATTTACCGATCTGGAGAATCTGGTCTATAAGAGACTCGTGGACAGATTTGGAGTTAAACTAGCAGTCTCGAAAAAGAATGATAAGAAGCAGCAATGCTCAAGACAACAACAAAAAGCAAGGCGTTTAAAGAAAGACACCAAGCGCCAATGCAAACAAGACCTTAGAGATAGAACAAGGTGCATTCAGCTAATTTGAAAAGAAAAAGGTCTTCCTTAAGCTCGTACGCTTGCACAACAAAGTAAGGAAACTAGAGCTGAAATTACAAGAAAGGAAAAGTGCCAGCAAAGAGCAGCACCAATTTCGACAATATCCACACAAATATGCAAAACGTCTACTGAATGAGAAACAAACAAGATCTCCTTCCTTCAGCAAAACAGCTGCAGAGAAGTTTTTAAAAAATGACAACAGTGACAGAAAGCACAACAACAAATACCACCCTCTAAAGGGCACGAAGAGACCACTCAAGCCGACCAATGCATTCAACACTAAACCACCCAGTCTGTCAGAGTTAAACAGCTATCTTCAGAAAAGAAGAAATACCAGCCCTCCAGGCACCAATCGCGTCCCATGCTTAGTGTGGAAGAAATACCCTAGAACAACCCGTCTACTACATGAAGTTATTTGCATTATATGGAGAACAGCCGCAATACCTGTGAGCTGGAAAACGGGAGAAACCATACTCGTATCCAAAGAGGAGAACAGTAGTGATCCCTCCTGCTTCAGGCCCATCACACTGAAGAATTCTAGTGGTAACCTCGGAATAGGCATTCTTGCTCAAAGAACCATCAACTATATGACAGAAAACAACTATATCGACAATCCATTGAGAAGGGTTTCATGGAGAAATATCAGGATATGTGGAACACACAGAAGCACTAACTGCAATGCTCCAAGATGCCAAAAAGAATGGTAAACCAAATATTATTGTGACAACATGGCTGGACCTGCAAAATGCATACGGTGCTGTACCACACTACATTGTACAGTTGGCTTTAGAGTTGTATCTTGTTCCAGACCACATCAGGAAGATCATATTTAAATACTATGATAATCTGTTCATATGTGTCACAACAACTGAATGGACAACCGACTGGATACATTGCATGATATAAGTCCTCCAATGCTGCCCACTCCCCTGCATCCTGTTTCTGGCCGTCTTCAATCTGTGTCTTGATCTCCTAGACCAGTCCAAACACCTCGGGTACTGCAAGAACTTGTCCATACAGTTAACAACTTCCTCAAGTGGACACGGACCATGAAAGGCAAACCAAGCAAGTGCAAGTCTCGTGCCATGAAGAGGTTTGTCCCAATGCAGAACAAAAGCGACAAGGACACAAAGCACACTATGTGGCATACGATCCCGGTCTAGAAATATACGGACAGCAGATTGCTTATATCCACAGTCAACCCATGCGGTTCCTCGGGAAGCTGATCTATAACGACCTAAAGGACAATAACATCAGAGACATGGTATGCACAGAGCTGACAGAAATGCTTCAAACAACCAATACAAGTCAACTGAGTAGGCATATAAAGCTATGGATATACGAAAATGCTGCTGTGCCCAAACTGACGTGGGAGTTCACCAGCTATAACTTCCCAATTTCCTACGTCGAAAGTCTGGAAGCTACTTGCACCAAATACCTGAAGCAATGGGCAGGTATAAGCAGATGCACCACCACCAGCGCTCTGTACAGAAGCAGGAAACACTATGGCCTGCAACTGAAAAGGCTAACCACATCAGTAAAATGTATGCAAGTAACTAAGCACCATCTAAACAAGTACTCTAAAGATGGAAGTGCACAGACACTCTACAGAAAATGCATGGAAAGTAAAAAGACGAAAGCCAAATGAAATGGTATAAAATAATTAGAACAAAAAGAACGGCATCTAATTCTAAATGAAATGGCTAGACATCAGACGGATAGAGCCGGTGTGAAAGTAATCATAGTCCGGCAGGTATCATAGTCCGGGCTCCATAAACGACAACGGAATAAAGCGTGAAACTAATGTTGCGTGAAGAGTA
The DNA here is from genome assembly GCA_023653785.1 of Ophioderma brevispina. Taxonomy (NCBI): domain Eukaryota; kingdom Metazoa; phylum Echinodermata; class Ophiuroidea; order Amphilepidida; family Ophiodermatidae; genus Ophioderma; species Ophioderma brevispina. Next base: position 33,945 of record JAMKCH010070496.1, on the reverse strand, counting down.
AACTGAATCTATTGCCCAATTGTTCACCATTGTCCCCGGACTGTGATCCTGGAGGACTATCTCTCCTGCCACACCGGTCTTTGTACAAAAAGAAACAAAAGCTGATCAAAGACACGAGTCCATCAAGAACAAAAGAAATGCAGCACATGACTAATAAAAGATGTAGATGAGGAAGACATGTTGTTCTACCTTTAGTGCCAAAGGGGGGGGGGGTTGTTCCTAGGGACCCAACCTAATTATTCTAATGAAGCCGTGGGCAGATTGAATTTTTTTTTTTAGTATCAGGAGAAGCGTATTCATAAATCAGACAATTAGCAAAAAAACTCCTTGAAAAATTTGATTGCGTAACCGAGGAATCGCAAAAAATCAAATGTTGGGTACTATGGAACCCCCCCCCCCCTTGGGCACTTAAGTGTTAATGCCGACCCACCAATAACTTTTTTATCACTTAATTGAGAAATACTCCACCTGCCGTAACTAAGATTTACAATTTCTAACTGACATTTAGGTTTCGTGTGAGATAATAGTATTTTTGAAATTGAAATTGATGAGCTTTACAATGATATTAATTTTGTTTGGGTTTTTAAGGTTACAGATTTTATAAAGTACCCACTTCCGGTAAAATTCCTTTTGTTTTATATTATTCTAATGACCTTAAACGTATATATCTAAAAATGACCAACATGTGAGTAAGAACATTATATATCTCAGCTCACGCTAACTCAATGCTCCATTGACCAGTGATTGATATAATTGCCCACCACATCAATGTGATCAGTCATCTCTTGAGAATCCCTAAATTGTAATTCTCTAAATTACTAAAATATATTTCAATATCTTTGTACATTGTATTTCTTTGCAGAAGTTGGCAGTGCAAGCGTTTTTGCGATATTCGTCAAGGAACAACTAGCATATCCAGAAGATTAAACCAGCTACAGATGATGTAGAACGTAGAAAACATTGAAGGACACATAAATCAAAAAGAAATTGTATATACGTGTATAAAAGATGCATTAAGCAATGTTGTCGATTAAAAGCCACAATATAAAAAATGATATGATACGATATTTTTCTATGTAAGAACACCCACCCAAAATGTTTTAACACTGAACACACACACATCGGATTAATTATAGTGTATAGCGTATTGGTATAAAGGCGTGATCAATATGTGTTGGTTGCAAAAACTTCATTTAATTTGAATTGGTCAAATCCATTTGTTTGTTGCTTCCTTTTACACAATACAAGGCCTTACTGATATGCAGAGTGAATAAAAACAAACTTGTGCATGAAAAAAAAACAAAAAACGAAAGTTTGTTTACTTAACTGTGACGCAGTTGATGTTTTCATGATCTGCATATTTTCGACATTCTGTGCTGAAAAAATGGTGTCATTTGTTGAAGAAATGAGGTATATAGATATGACAGATTTTCACAGCTAATTCAGAAATATTTGTCACCGCATTCAGACAAAATAATGGAACTGAAAACCCAGTTTAACTGTGTAAATCCCATTGGAATGGGGTACAAATAGATCAGCCGCGAAAATCTTTCATATATGCAAACCATGGAAATATCAACTGCGTCACAGTTGAGTAAACAGGTCACGGTCAAATTTTGTGTTTTTTCATACACATTTGTGACCTGCTCCCACAAAACCAGGACAAAGTCGCCAGAGTACTTTATGAGAAAGAGGTCAATAAACTTGTGTACAATCAATAGAAAACAAAAGAATTTCAAGGCATATATTGATTTTTTGATGGACAAAAGAAAGAGCAATGCTTACATGTTATACATCATTTTAAAGCTCGTTTTCTCAGCATTTCAAATCTGCACATATCTCAAAATTAAAATTTTCCGACTTTATCCGGGTTTCGTGGAAGCAGGTCACATTTTTTTATTCTCTATGTATGCTTCACACAGTTTAACAGTTACGACCTTTAGAAAACCAAGCTTATTCAGATACGGTGATGCAGTGAGCGCGCCCATGCCCAACTGCTGTTCATGAATGTGACCGATATCGATCGATTGGACTTTGAATTCAAGCGGTCACATTTCCGAACACAGTTGGGCATGGGCGCATTCACTGCATCACCGATCTGCATTGCATAAAGCCCGGTTGTTTTATAAAGTCGTACGTGTTTAGTCCAGAGCTAGCAGACATTGAAACCACATCGAAAGTACAAAAGGTTGAGGGATTAAATAACATTGACAGACTACAGAAATCCCTGAAACGTGATTCTTAAGTGCAGGAAATGGTGTCTTAAGGAGAGGGGCAAGACAAAGTTTGCCAGGGGCAAATTTTGAAATTGATCCAATCCAAACTTTTTGTGGAAAGTATACCATGTCATTTGTCTAACCCCAAGGGTTCAGAAAAGGTATAGTTTATACTATCAACGATGTAAAGGTTAAGAGTATAAGCTCAAAAACAGCAAAAAATCAATAAAAGGGTAAATTTCATTTGCTTACAGGGGTCAAAATTTTTAAATGCTTCAGATTTGGATAAAAAATGGTGCAAATTATTGGATGAGCTCAACGGATAAAATAAGGAATTGTTTGGAGTTCTCAAATGCTGGCTTAAGAAAGTCGGGAGGAAAAACACGGAAAGGAACACAAGATCAAGCCCCATTGACATGCAAATGGACGTTGACCTTCGTGCCCCCTTCATCGGCAAAAATAAGCATTTTAGAAGTCACACCTTTCAATATTTTATCCTATGAACTCCATCAACAATTTGCACCATTTTTATTCTAATCGGAGCAGCTTTTCAAATGTTGACCCTGTACACCTGAAATTGACCCTTTTTATTTATTTTTGCTGTTTTAGCCTATTAACTCTTTTAAAACTTTATGTTGTAGATAGTATAAACTATTAATTCTGAATCCTTGGGGTTCGACAAATTACATGGTATACTTTCAACAGGATTGGATCAAATTTACAAATTTGACCGCCTGTACAAACCTTGTATTTGACCCCTCTCCTTAAGGCACCATTTGCAGCACTTAAGAATCCACGTTTCAGGGGTTCCCTGTCAGTCGTCTCAACATATGTAATCCCTCCCAAACCTTGTGTACTTGAAGAGGTTGTTACACATGTCTGTTAGTTCCGGGTTATGTCATTTCGTTAAAAGTTTTCAACGATTCCATTCATGATGAAATGTGCTGTTTTACCAGGTACACTTATATTCGCACCGTTTGAATGTTAGGACAGCCATTGTGATAATCAAAACGATGTGTTTACTGAATTAACTTGAAAAGGGATCACTGAAATTAAATTTATTTAAGTTTTTTTTTTTTTTTTTTTAAATGTTTTTAATTAATTAAAGCTGTCGTACAAAAGCTTAAATGTAGTCATTCTCTCACTCGTCGTTCCATTTTAGCGAAAAAAAGTGAAAGTAGCACCTTCACCGGGATGGAACTGCCGTCAAAGGTAGGAAGGGTGGGGGGGGGGGGGGTTGCCCACCCAAAGAATCCTATGACATTTTTCACATATGATTGCACAGTATGCTTTAGTCAAATGCCATCATTTTAGAGCTTCAAAATCGCTAGCAAATCAGACGTTCTCACCATTTTTAGCGCAAAAATTGATTTTCGTTATTTTCTATGGAAAAATGCCAATTTTTGTCGACTCGCCGGCTTTATGACGTCATTGTGACACTATGATATAGGTATGTTAGTACTTATTTGGATCTATGTAAAAGAAGAGGATCATGCTATCCAGTGGTATCAAAATCGTAAGCATAGAGTGCTCAATAAAGATTTCCCGAGGGTGGTTGTTACCCCCCGCCCGGGGTAAACGTGTTACAAGGTCCTGTAAGACGCAAGGTTCAATATGGTGTTCGAATGAAGGCATACCGGCTGGTGATAAAACATGTTGATAGGTATAAACAGGCTTACAGCACAAGTTAAAACAGACCTTGAATATTCGACATGTACCACATGTCTTCCTCAGAAGAATCCTGTGATGTGTGTTAGGATAATTGAACCTTTTTTTCTACCTTTGATGACATCAGTCAGAAAGTCCATTATATAGGGAAGGTAATTCCAATCCTTGGTCACGGTTCAATGATTGTTTTTTTTTTTGATTGTTATGTTGTAAATGCCCTCCCGCACCTGACGAGGATACTCTCGGTCTTCCCTGTCCAAAACTTTGGTATTGTCACAATTCAATTGTATGTCCGGTGGTGGAAAAAAAATGTTCGCGACAGCAGACTTAATTGCGGCTGGGGGCTAAAGAATGATTGGGTTCCTTCAGTCTATTCCGCCCAGCTGGCGGCCCGTGTGTCCTAATACATATGAACAGGACAGTTCATGCAATTGATCTCGTAAACCACACCAGATTTATTGTCGGCCGGGGGGGTGGATCCTTGAGACACAAGTTGTTTCTTAAGGTGCTGTGTGTTTGAATGATGAAGTTGCAATACCATAAGTTATGTAAATACGATGAAAGTTTTGAGACAAACACACCATCCACAAAAGGAAGTGTAGAAAAAGTATTGTTGTTGGTAACAGACCACTGGTTTTAATGGGGGGTACGGGGGGTGGGGGGCCGGCCAAGACTAAAGCGTCGTTTTGCCGTTCCCATAGGATTAGCACGTAACACGAAAACGTGACAAATTTATAAAGTCGAAAAAATATGTTTAATATCTCAGTTTTCCACTCAAAAATCGTTGGAGTTGAAGATCAAACTCCAGTTGTATTTTTTTGTATGAATTACGGTACAAACGGGATCATTTTGAACGAGGCTTGTTTGACTCATGTTCAATCGCAGCCGGTCACAGCTATTTATTAGTGTGCAGGACCATGTACCAGGCCCGGGTACCAGGTAACTATGCCACCACCGTGGAATGATAGTTGACCTGCGTTGTAGCAATCCTCTAATGTCCGGTCTTTAAAAAACTATTTGAGATAGTTTTGCAGCACAATTATGAATTATGCACCACCGACTCAAGCAAGGCTAATAGATCGGGTCTCGCGGCCGGGTGGGGTTTCGCGGCTCCGTACAACGGGAATTCCCAATCGCCACTCACTGATTATTTAAACTCGCACAGTGACTTCAATTCCGTTCACTGTTTTTACAGGCTCGGCAAATTGACTCGTCGGAGTAGTTTGCGCGATGAATGCGCTTGGCCGCCACCGGCTGTGGGGTATTAGGATTGGTCTTTTACCTTTGGCGAGATATAAAGCCCACTTGCGATATCCACCACGTCCTAGGGCCGTTGACGAATATGATTCTACTTCCTTTTCTTTTTCCTGTGGGTTCGTTCCGCTATATCCGCACTATGGACAAGAGTTTCTAATCACGCTAAGTTTGTGAGCAACCGGGTGATGAGAATCGAAGAGAGTGTAAAAATATTGTCTGTGTGTGTAGGTTTTCGTAGATGGAAAGGTCCAATGAACCATCGGCATTTACGCGAAGATACAAGGGTCAAGAAAAGCAAGCTGGCCGTCTCTCCTGTCACTGGTAGTAAGTTAAACTTGTATGAGCGTTTGCGAATGATTTGATCAAAGAACTCGTGACACAAGATTACTGGGAAATGATGACAACGTATCGTCAACGTATCGAAGCCAGATTTTTTAACGTTGACCGGTGGTGTGCTAAGTGTCGCCTTTCAAATGTTTTCCATGTACAAATTTGCGATAACCGGACTAACCGGTGCTGCCCATACACAACCACCACATTGTTGATAAAATGTCCTCTGAAGACACATAGTGTCCGTAAGACAAAACCCCGCATTCTCACACTTGGTCAACCGGTTAGGGTCAGTTTTGTCTCTCAGCTTTGTCCTTTTCTAGAGAGATCTTAGCAGCTTTCAGAGTACTATCCACGGGTATACTCGTAAAAAGTGCTGATACATCATAGGATATTAGAATCTCATCGTTGTTCACATTGAGATCTTTAACACTATTAAGCAAGATTCGTGTTCAATATGATGTATATCACTTTTACGATCACAGCTCCCAAATCCTCCTGCAAGATAACTGGCGGCACTCATAGTAACCGATTTGATACCATTGATGTCTATACAATGGATTGGGCACCTGGGCTTCGTAATTGAAGCACTGATGGCCATATTGTTCATGCCAACAGAGCCCAACGGTGGTTAAGAGCCCGGTCCAATTTATACAAATGGTTCTCATTGAAATGTGATAAGCGGCTAACAGACTACAGAATCAAGTCAGTGAGCTCATTGTATTTCGCGTATGGGTGGCATGTCTCTAAAACTTCACCCGGATACAACTTCGTTAAACAGGTGTCTCTGGAATGTATTGTGATTCGGTAGACAAGATGCCCGCCCGTTGCTCATTCATCTATATACAATTACTGGTGTGTAGCCAATCCATGTAGAGAGATCAGTGGTTTGATACTACTGAGACCATAGGTCGAAGGGGGGGGGCTCCATCCTATGTACTTTAGGCAAGCCATAAAAAGAAGGTACAACCACAAGACTTGGATAAATTTGTTGTACTTTGCCTCAGTCAAATTACCCTCATCTAAAGTCCTTGATTCAGTTTGATGAGCTTAGTCTTATTTGACTTGTTGGGTCCCTTTCTTAAGCGTTAACATAAGTTTTTGTCCTCACTAAGCCTAAACCTTCCGATCTAATCAGGTAAGCGCTCGACTTCCAGTGTATGCTCATCCCTGCGTATAGACTGCTGTTGAGCCCTGTGAGATTCAGCTATCTTGTAATTTCCCCTTGACAAGAAATTAACCGCTTAGTTGTCTCGATTTACCGATGCGATTATTTGGGAAGCTGATCCCGCTTGCGATGGTTATCTCGATGTATGTGTTTGCTGATAAGGGAAACGCTGATCCCGACTCTCTACAACATCCCTGAAATGAGGTTATGGTTTAGGTATGTTTGGGCCACTTTGATAATCGCCATTTGTGAAGCGCTTAGGGCCAGGCATAACGGCGCTATATAAATCCTGCTAATTATTACATTATTATTAATTATCCGCTTCCAGAACAACAGTGGCATCGACCTTTGTCAGCCGGCCAAGATAGTATGTTATTGTCTCTTCGATTCTGAAGTACGGGTCCCGTTCATCTTTGGAGATGTTACTTTTGGGAGGCTTAGCAGAATTTCAATGCCCCAGTTACTCTAGCAGCAATTCGGCCACAGAATTTTCGGGCGACCCGGTTGGATTTGTCGTATTGTAATCTTTAATTCGCGTACTCGGTCTCTGTAATAATGTCAACAACGGGTATTTCCTTTGGAGTCGGAGCAAATTTTGCCCACGTTCTAATACCGACTTCTCCCGGTCAGCTTCCACGATCGCGACGATAGTTTTATTACCCCCAATTTGTCTTTGTTGCAAATTTTGTCTTTGTTCTCATTTCTCATCCATTTCTGCTCGATAAAATTGGCTCATTTGACGCCGCTTTGCAGTGGTTGAAACTTCCGATTGTGACGTGTTTTGTCACATTGTGGTTCATTCAACTGCACACGATCAAATTCCGGGTTCACTTAATTTGGCGCGTAGTTTTGATCGTTAAATCCTCTTGTTTTTATGTTAAAAGTCCGATTTTCTTGTTTGTTTTGTCGGATCCTTCCATAGTACCGATCTTTCAGCGTGGCTTAAGATCTTTTCAACCTTATGTCCTTTTAGCAGAAAAAAAATTTCAAACGAAGACTCTTTGGAGTAATATGCGAGTTGTACGCGTAAATTGAACATCCGGTGATTTTCGGAATCTCGCGACTTTCCTTGCGTCCCTCTAAGTTCTGACGAGTAAGGCAATCTCTGCCAATAATTTTTGTCTAATATTCGAATGAACGTTCATACTGCTGGTAATAAACTGTTTGATAGTTTAAACCGTCTTAAGCTTCAAGCACAATTAACCATCTTGAATATTCGACATGTACCACATGTCTTTCATCAGAAACATCCTGTGATGTTGTGAGGATAATTGACCTTTTCTGACCTTTTGATGGCATCAGTCAGAAAAGTCCATTCCAATATGGTGTGTTTGTTTATTGGGCTTGAGATGCTCGTTTCCGATTTATGTTAAACACAAACAAAATAGGCCATGAGGCAAAGCGAAAAGGATGCTCGGATAAACGGACCAAGGGGGCGCAACCCCTGGGAAGTACATAAATAATTTCTAGAAATCAGTTCTAGGTGGTTCTCACTTTCTAGTATGTGCACGTTCTCAAAGAAAATGTGAAATAAATGTCCTCTCAATTTATACCGAATATCAGGGACTACGGGATGTATTTACCATGATTCATGATCCAGCAATAATGGGGGCTATTAAAAAGTATGTCTCCCTCTAAGCACCACTCCTAAATTCTATTATACTTTGTCAAAAACAATTAATGATGTTCATATGATTGTTAGCTAAACGGTGTGGGAAGGAAAATAAGAGACGTCCCGTTATTATCATGATAAGGGGATCAAAATAAGGCTATGCCCCAATGTAAACAAATGTATTGCAATAGCATATTTATAATTGAGTTGTTGTTTTGTATTGATCCAAAATGTTTAGCTATTTTTCGTTTAAGGAATTGGTCCGAATGTTCTAAATTGATTGATCTGAAAAAATCCTCTTTTGTTTTGGGTCAATATTTAATCATTGGAATTCTCCGTAGATAATTATGATGGCATTACGCCAAATATAAAAATGGCCCATCAATAGAGCAGGAGGCCAGAATATCTAGGGGCCTTATTTAAGGAGTTCGGTTACCCCCCCGCCCACTACAGAAAAGGTTATAGTTTGTAGTTAGTAGGACCATTACATATATAGGTAGGTAGTACTCTCAAAATGTGGTATCAATTTTAATAGGGGCCACAATTTAAGTTTACAAAGGGTCAAATTTTGAAAATGCTCCAATCTGTTGAAAATGTATTGTCCGTTTAGTAATAAGGATTCCAAAAAAATGTATAGTTTGTACCATCATCTATGACCATTGGTTTGAGTGTTAATGGGTAAAATGGCCCTTACTAAAATGGTAAGAAAGGTCTTCTATTTGTTCGGGTTCAAAAATCAGACGTGCTCCAATTTTTGGTTCATAAAAAATAAAAAAAAAAACGAAAAAAAAAGTTGTCCATCTAACTTAATGTGTCCAAATACGGAGTCAGTTGTACATTTGCAATGTATAGTACCATGTTATGGGACAAAATAGGCATAGGGAAACATAATACAATTGGTGTTGACCTTCTTTGACCTTATTTCCGTAAGAAAGCATTTAACATAATCAAAAAAAAATCTAGTCTTTTAGGAGTCCTCTACCTCAGGCAATATTTTGTACCCATAACTCAAAACACAATGGTCGTAGGTGGTACAAAAACTATCATTTTTGGAATTCTTATGATTAGATGGACATTGAGGCATACATTTCACATGAATTGGGGTTGGGGTAGTTTTAAAAATTTGACCCCTGTGTAACCTTACATTTAAGAGGGTAGGTAATGGTAGAGGGTCCATACTAACTACCAAAGGTATCAAACCTTTTCTATAGTGAGGGGTAACGATGATGTTGACCTGGGTCCGAGCCAGCTCCTCTTTCTACAAATGAGATTGGTCTTAACTGTACATAAATAAACTCAATTCCAGGTAGTAAGGTCAAAAATATTGAGAATGTATATTGAATTTTTTTATTCCATCTTGTCTGAAGGTGACATTAACCTTATTATTAAAGAATTTTTGGGAGTCGCGTCCTTTCATTCATTTCATTTTATGTATTTCCGTTGTCTCTATGTCCAGAGAAGGATTCGTGACCACAGATTGTGCATTTGCTTTGACAGACCTTCAATTCACGATTCGCCGTGTGAAAACAACACGCGACTGTTCCGTGTTTCCCCCGAAAGGCATGCGACGACCTCCACTCATCGATGCTAATCCAACATCAAACTGTTCCCGAATTCCGCACTTTTGCCAATAGGCGTGCCACATCCCGCCGGGGAGAAAATCACTTCATTTTTAATAAGACACACCAAATTACAGTTTTAAGGCAAAATTTGCAATAGAAAACAACCCCCCCCCCACTCATGTGACATATGTCACGACTACAAAATATAGCCGTACGAGACAGTGAAGGGACTAGTACCGGATTTGCTAGAAGAAATGTGATACGACCGGCAAGTTCGGCGGCCACCTCCTTGTAAATAATGAACGGGCCCTAAAATATTAGTTTAAAGCTAATCTAAGCCGTCGTAGAGCTGAGGTCAAACTGAACCTTATTTACGTGTCATCCTGGGTCAGTACAGCCAATTGACAAAAGAACTTAAGTTACACCCAACAACCGCACGCTGTAATATGGATACATCTGTGCCAAACAATGGGCTAACCCATTGTTTTGGCAAGTAACCTGCGTTCGGCAGTGTGGGGAATGACGTAGCCGCATTTTCGGCGCAATAAATACTTGCATCATGGCAGATACCCTGCGCACGCAAGGTCATATGGCCGAAAGACCGGGTGTGTCGGCATAGCCGGTATTCGGCGCAACAGATAGGTGGGAAGACGAATTCCTCCTCTCTCTGACATTCAATAACAGGTGAATTCGTATTGTAGCTTAAAACATAGCTGCCTATATAGTCAAAGAAAGATAGCCATAGCAATTTACAGTGTACCGGCTCTCATAAGGCCACTATAGTCTCGATCAAGACGATTCGCTTGTTTTTTTTCGCAGCGAACTGTGAAAGCATAGCCTGTAAGCCAAACTCAGCTGAGAATCCCCACAACAAACGTATGCTAGCTGGTGAATTAGTCTTCATTGTTATTGTTAACGCAATTATAAAAAAGAAGAGGTGGACGCTGCACGTGGAGACAAAATTTCTGATTCGTCTTGGTAGTCTGAAGGGTACGCCGCTGCGACCTGTTAGAAAGATCGATTTCTCTCAACAAACAAGATGCGTATATATGTAGTTATGGTAGCTAACCGGACCAGAATGTTGACGCCTCGTCTATGGCGTTTTAGTTTCAAATGCTGGATTCTCAATTAATATGTATGTTCTATGCCTAATAGATATTCATGACACCCCCTCTGTTGTTTTCTGCTAGGCAAAGTATTGCAGTAGTTTATATATCAGACGACATAAAATCTGGGCAAAATTACTTGCAGAACATTCCTGATGTCAATCGCGGGTCCACAATATTGCAGTTGGTAGTATTAAGGTTAGATCTATTTCCATTCAAAAGCAAGCATGTGGCACCTAGCGTGGAGAGCGGGGCCCCTAGCGGTAAGGGAGATTGCCTGTGGCCCAAAGTTCTAACAAATTCCCGTGTTCGAATCCCTGTGGGGGCACTTGCTGGGTTTATTCGGGTACTCCCTTCTGAATGTGATCTGATAACAGCTATTGAGAAATACAGAATAACGCTATCCTCCATGATCAACTTGGACTAGGGCAACATGATCATGAAAGCATTCGTCCTTCGGAGGGGAGGGGGAAACGTTCGTTAAGCTGTCGGTCCCGGGTACAGTGACAACTGTACATGTACATCTCAGCCAGTGTCGAATAAGAGTGGGATGAAAACCCCTGACTGTCACAATCCGCCCAAAATAGCCTAAAAAAAAGCGGCCATGTTAGGAGGAAGGATATGGAGACACGCGGCCACAGATCAGCTTCCTCAGCTGAATTAATTCCTGACACCCACAAACATTACCAATGACCGTGGATAAGATAAGAAGAAGGCAATGCATAACAACAATGGAAACAATGATATATAAATATATGAAAGAGTTATAAAAATTCAATTTAGATGAGGATTACCATAAGAACGCACGCGTCGTGCATTATTAGCACCCTTATAGGGAAACGTATGATTACCGAATTAAACTAATGACTAGACAAAAAATATTCTAATTACCTAATACTTGGGCTAGAAGAAACTCATAAAAAAAACAGAACAAAATGACCGAAACAAGATAAACGTACACAGCTCGTCTTTCAGGGTGGTCTGTCCTTGTCGATGATTTGATTATCAAGCATTTTGAACCCAAGAAAGGAACTACTTCTCAGTTTATAATGGTAGGCAATACCAAAGCAATGCAAGGCACATTGTGAATAAAATCATTAGCAAGCATGCGTCCCGTATGAATGTTGGTATTATGTTGTTTAATTTGAAACCAAAGGTAATGAAAAAACAAACAAACAACACAGCAAAACAATAATTTCCCATTACACATATCGTCGCTTTTGTTTTGCCCTTTTACACCAACAGGGGTGCTACATACACAACTCACAGCATCTATAGATGGCCCGTTTTGACGGTTACCAGCTTCCACCGGTTTGTATTTGGTTTTAGTAAAAATGGAAAAAAAAAAAAAAAATGTAATATACAAAATCAGAAACACTCCAAAGAAACAAACAATAAACAAAACAACAACAATAACAACACAATGAAAAAAAGAGCAAAAGAAATGTGGATATTAGTAGTTTCTCCAAACACACCAATTGAATCATGTTGTGATATATTATTATTTCTTGAATTAAATCATAAATAGTTATTACTATTTGCGGAATCAACAAACTGGTTACTACGGTTTCAGCGTTTTAAGTGTAATACCGTTCAATTTGGTTAAGAGGTTCTTTGCTTAATTGGCTGAATACATTAGGCTAGAGATATTGTGATAGATTATACCTAACAAACCAATTTCTAATGCATTTCCTTCGGAGACAGTATTGTATTTAGATCTGCTCTTCATATCTGCTGCTTCAACGTCAATTGCATAGTCTCTTTTAATTATATCAAGTTAAGGTAAGATATATAACAATTTCATTGTTTCAATTTTTAACGATTTTAAGAGAGACACTGAGATACGAGAAATTTGATATCGTAGGCTCTTGCACACTAGCACATCTTTTTATTCGTAATTATTTTTTTCTAGTAAAGCTGTTTGCAGCAATGTATACCATTTGCAAACATAACACAAAGGCTGGGGATAATAGACCGTATTAAAGTGGCCGGAGGAGATTTTTTTTTTAGGATACGAATTTCTCTCAAAATTCAATGGATCGGTTGTAGGATACCTACGAGAAATAGTCGAAGGTGAATTTGGACAAACAGGTTTGTAAAAAGAAACTGCAAACCATGTTTTGAACTTGCCTGCTATCGTATCGTTCCCATAGAAAACCATGCTTTGACTTTCGTGCACGACAGAGAAGGTCATTAATCATGTTTATTTACAAACCAAGACGGGCGCATTCGACGTATCACTTCAGTCAGGTTGTGATCTAATACATTGGTAAGCTTCCCAACTATGTAAACAAAAACCGGGTTCGAGAAAAATTGGGGGCGATTCTTCCTGAAAATCTCCTCCTGTTCTCTTAATTAGACAGACCTGTGGTGGAGAGCGATAGACACATTCCGGGACTACAAAATCAACTGTTCAATGATCCCTGTGCAATCGCTAAACATGGATCGATTGACAGCTAATGTATGTTAGCATGGAATGTATGCATCTTGTACACCAAACATGTTGTGGGCTGCGTCATATTTGAAAAGGTTACTATTTAAAGCAATGTACGTGTCTACGCTCATCCATTAGTTGTTTTATTGGTTCATGCAAGTCAAGTTAGAGGTTTATTTTCTCGAGGAGGCACTATTTCATCATGGACGGATGCATAAACGTAGCATTTCCAGCTCTGCAGTTAAATCCAATCTGGGATCACAATTCTAATTACAAAATCGCTTATTTTATGATAAATACGCATTTTTAGCATTCTCGTTCGCAGGTATAGTTTCCTAGACAATTACCAACGTAACTGTGCAAAAATATCAAATTTTGAAAATTGGGGGCGCTCTTCAAAAAAATGTAATCAATACTTTGCCTCTAATTTTAAGAGTTAATAAAGATTTCCTTATACTTTATGCATTTATATTGGTCTGTTTCTTTGAATGTAATTAAAAGCAATGACCCTGAGTGCAAACGTCATTGAGTATTTTTTACGCAACATCTAAATAATAATTTTATATCTTCAGTGGAAAGCTTATTATTTTATAAAGAAACATGATACACATTTTTGGAAGATTCCATACGAAGAAAGAAACATCAGTGATAAAGTTTTGATGTGAAGAAAAGGCTTAAGTATGGCCTTTATTTGTAGACGAAAAAATATCACACGTTTAAAAAGTATCGAATATTTCAGTAATTATCAGTGACTTGTGCATTAAAATACACCGTAGCAATTCATTTATCATAAATGAAGCTTTAACACACTTAAGTGGTTAAGGAGCGATCCAAATGAGTCCTAGGATTAGATTTTTTTTTAAGTCAGCAAAATAATGATGATAATACTGTTCTTTCTGCTGTCTATCCCTTTATACCACATATTTTAACACGTGTGCAAACAAACACCCACGAAATGGTTTTCACATTAGTGGTTCGTGTATGTATAATTAAGTTACTATCATACCCAAATGCTAATTGGAATTTATATGTTCCGTTAATCAATTGTATGCCATTATGTATTTTTTGTAATTGCTTTCCTCGTCTTGGTAGAATGCATAGTTTTGAAAAACACAGCTTCGTAAAAAAAATAAAAAAATAAATAGAATTGATCCTACATCATTTCTTTAGTAAAACACAATTTAATTGGGTATATTCGTAACTTAAATCAACCATAGAATATATTTACTTAGTGCGTTATGTAGAGGAATTGCAAAAACAAAATGACAACTTTTTGGTAAAAATCAGGGCGCACGAATGTTAATGCTTTACCCCTAAATTTATTTATGGTCGTGTAATATTTCTCGTGTAAGTTTCTCTCACTGATGTTAAAGGCGCTTGTTCCGATTTATGTGTATTGCATTCTCTACTTGATATGAAAGCCTGGCACATTGTACATACACCCCATTAAGTATGTAGAAGAAGAAGAAGAAGCTTGATCCAGCGTTAAATGCCTCCTGCCGGCTTATCACAGGATGCCTCCGTCCAACACCAACGGAAAACTTGTACATCCTAGCAGGAATTGCTCCACCAGACATCCGTCGTAGCGTAGCCAGAACTGGCCGATCTAAGGTTTCCTTGCAGAAGTGGGGCTATCTGGAAGCAGACCTGTGGTTGTGGAACAGCACCACAGACAATGGAACACCTCTTGGTCTGCCCACTGCTGGAGCAACAATGCACAAACAAGGACCTTGCGGAATTCAGTGAAGCAGCCAGACGTTGTACCCACCTCTGGCTGGATCATATTTGAGAACCACAATGTTTGGACACGATAAGAAGAAGAAGACCCCATTAAGTACCGTGGGAAACAAACTTGCGGTTTTGATGGTAGACGCGATAATGCATTTTGCAAAAGCCCTATTCAATACTGTGCTAAATTATATTGGTGGTTAACCACTAAAACGGCGGTTTTTTGTTTATATCTTGGGAATGAGATGGATTTGAGGGCTCAAATTTCAGGACGACAATGAGAAAAATACGGCCTTTCATCTGATATCAAAATCGATACTACTTCCGGGTAAATCAGGGAGGTCCCAAGACGATCGGAACACGCACCTTTAATGTCTGAGTATGTAGTCTCATTGAAATAATCATATGGGATATGCGTTTTTAGCTTAGGGTCTATAGGAACCCCACCATGATCACCAACGAGCGAGCCCATGACCTTGATTGCTCTCAATAGCGCACAGTTTTTACAACTAACGGGGTAATTGAAGGGGCCTCCAGAGCCCAGAGCAAATAAAATCCGACACTTTGAGGTGATAAAATATTATTTGGCAATAAGTATGTTTGTGTTAGTTGTTTAACGTTGGAACGCGCTCCGTATGGTGAAAATAATTACTACACGGTTAATTGCTAATTATAATTTATGATTAGGGACTCTGGAGCCCCTGTAAAGAAACTGAGTGTCCCCCATAAGAGAGTGTCCTAGCTACCATAGCAACATGTACGGAATAAACCGTGACCTTGAATACGAGGCCATTTGGGTACAGTACTGAAACAAACGATGCATACAACACTCAATGGCGAACAATATAGGACACTCAGTCACGCGGACACTGTAGTTTATGACACCCCCTTAATATACCATCGGGAGGACTCATAAAATCACTTCCCATTAGTGTGGCATTTTACTTTGTTGACAACTTACACACAAAATGGCCAAAAGCATTGCAACATGCAGAAAGAAATAGTTTATAATCACAAATTAAAGGGGGTGACCCGATTTAGTCTATTAAGTTTTCATCTTGATAGAATGGCCTTCACCCGAAAACCTTATCTGTATAATTTCGTGCCGATATTTCCGTAAATAAAAAGACTAAGCCCTAACGAACCTGTACAATTAGCCAACATTCTAAAACAATTACTGGCGTTCCTCTGTGTGTATTTCTTCTGAAAATTGGCAATTTATCGTTCGCCAGCTCTTTCAAATCACCATATCTCTTTTTTCACTCTAAAATTCTGGGGAATAACATATGTTGTCAATACCTCCTGTGCATCAAAATACATGGTACAATTTGAAATCGCGTCCAAATACTGCTTTTTATGATAGACTAAGGAACAGAAGAAATTCACACACAAAAAAATCACACACACACACACAAATAAATCCATGACAATAAAAGAGTAGACATGATAAAAATCACCAACTAAAATGCAGCTGCAGCACCGATTTTTTTTTCTTTCAGCTATACTACTATGTGGTTGTGTAAGTTGACGGGAGATGATGAATGTAAAACTCCAACCATCATAATTCTGCTACTATTATGTCTGATAAGTAAGTATAGACTACTAAGGGTAGTCCATTTTTTGTTTTAATTTGGCGCTCTTTCTATTCAAGCATTTATTAATTAGCAAATATAAAAGGCTGTCCATGCTGCCAGCCAGACGTAGTTGTCCTTTTGTGGTTTTCTAAATAGTAAATACACAATTAACCAGAGAGACGTAAATATTGGACTACTTCAATTTCCGTAATGCAGATTATGCTATCAGTTAATTACGTTGATTAAAGCGGCACTGGTACATTTTCACAAATTATGAAAGTTCTTCAATTTGCTCTCAAATGATAGTCTAGGTCATTGGAAGATTAGAGATACATTGTACACATAAGAATAACATACTCAAAAACCGATAGGGACGTTAATAAGAGTTTAAAGACATCCAGGTAATTTGTAGGCTAGGTTTTAAATTTTCCATAACTTTAATCAACAAATGTGTATACCGGGTGTCTCAAAAAAAGATACCCTCAAAGCGCCCTCTATTTCACAAAAAGAAAAGAGTAAACCATACAAATTAACATCTGAAAAGTGCATTTCAGTAGGTTTCCGACACTGAAAAAATCGTTCCAAAAGGAGACATATTGACCGAGTTATGGCCGATTGAAAATTTGTACCACTTTTTCATTTTACCCACGGATTGTTACTGTTTCAGTAGTCTCTAGCCAATACACAATCTCCAAGCTCATTCTTTTGTTCATGGTTTCTTTTGTTTTGAGACAAAGGTCAGTTCTGATATTGAAAAGTTTAGTTTTAATTACTAGAAATTCCAATAACTTGCCTCATTCTTCTTTACAGCGCTGCTCTGCCCCCACCCCCCCCCACTTGGGGAACTTGGCAGCCTCTAAGATCATGAAGAGGGATGCAGGCTTGCGTTCTCTTTTCCATTCCAATAACCCTTCTAATCATTCTTGTCCTTTGGATGCTTGCAAAGGCAGTGGTTATTCTTTTGTGAAGATCCCCAGATTTGACTCCGATTTCAAAGGGAAATATTAAAGAGTGAAGTGTATGTACAGGAACCACCAGCAAACTTGCCAGAAATTCGCAATAGAATAACCGCTGCCTTTGCAAGCACCCGACGGACACGAATGATTAGAAGTCGATTATTGAAATGGAAAAGAGATTGCAAGCCTACATCCGTCTTCATGGTCTTAGAGGCAGTCAAATGGGGGGGGGGGGGGCAGCGCAGCGCGGTAAAGAAGAATGAGGCAAGATCTTGGGATTTCGAATAATTTAAACCAACCTTTTCAATATCAGAACTGATCTTTGTCGCAAAAACAAAAGAAACCATAAACGAAAGAATGTGCTTGGAGAAGGTGTATTTTCTAAAGACGCTCAGACAGTAACAATCCGTGGATAAAATGAAAAAGTGGTACAAATTTTCAATCGACCATAACTCGGTCAATATGTGTCCTTTTGGAAAGATTTTCCAAAAGGACACATATTGACCTTCAATGAAATTCACTTTTCAGATGTGTATTAATTACTCTTTTCCTTTAGTGAAATAGAGGGCGCTTTGAGGGTTTCCTTTTTTGAGACACCCGGTATTACATGAATAGCATAGACTCGTACTCATTGATATTAAAACTACAAAGGTCACAGACCGGTCCTACAGAATCCTGCATAAACATACCTTGCACAAGCTGACCGATTGAAATCCACATAAATTCTTCATCTTAATCACATCACTTTCCATTATATAACTTTGTGGGGGACTTCCCTGATCTTACAATGTTTTTGATACAAAGCATAAACAAGTTACTCCGTTCTAAGTTTGCATCTTGGGAATTCCCCACTTTCCCCCTATTGAGGGGCAAATCTAAACAGGTGGCACCCTGCAAAAAAACTAGGAAATCCTGCTCATCTTTTTTTATAGTAAACAAATTACTTTTCCCATGAGAAATCTTTTTCTCCAATAAATTGAGAAATAATATTTTTAAAGTTTAATCAAAAAATTGTAGCTATATAACAACGTGAATGATTAGGATTGTAGTAGGATTTTTATTCCTGTCACTGATTCATTAAAAGTTTTTGGGCGTGTCGACAATTCCATTCATTCAGAGAGGTTGTATGCTTAAATTCGATGTCACGATACCGGATTAGAATAAGGCCATAAGACAAAAACGTGCCATTTCGTACGAAAAAAAAATTGACAATGGAATGAAATTCCAAACAAAAAACCAGACCTTTAACAACTCTGAAGCATTCAACATAAAGAAAATGATACGAATGAAGTAACTATTGCTCACCAAAGTTCGTTTACACACTAATGAAATAATAGAAAACTATACGTTTACATTATTCGTCTTGTTTCAGAAATATTAATTGACAGCTTGGTCCGAACTATAGAGTTTGGGTCAGTCATAACAAACTTCAATATTTAGTGTCCTACTACTCCTCATTCACCCGCCTTCCATGACATTTTATATGTTCTTTGATTGACACCCAACAAAGAGGAATCGATAGCGTGTCCAGACTTTCGACAATCTATTATTCAATCTTTACATATTTCGATACAAAAAGTTTCTGTAAACGGGTCAAAGCTTTTATCTGTTGAAAAGTTGACATTTCAGCGGTATTAACGGCTTTTTTATTTTTTAAATCTCAAGCCAGATCCCCTCCATTCATTTTCGTACCATCGACAATAGGCGTTTCACTTGACATGATAAAAAATCAGACTATAATAAACAGTGATTGAAAAGCATAATTTCATTGATGCAGTGATTAGAAGAAAGGTTTCAGCCCGTGTGTATATTAACCCAGAGCTCGCACACATTGTAACAACATCTCAATTACAAAATGTTTGAGTGATTAAATAGTTTGACAGACTGACAGGCGGAACCCCTGAAACTGGATTCTTAAGTGCGGCAAGTGGTGCCTTAAGGATAGGGGGCCAAACAAAGTTTTGTACAGGGGTCCAAATTTGTAAATTGGATCCAATCATGTTGGAACGCACACATGTTATGTGGTCAACCATAAGGATTCAGAAAAGGTATAGTTTTGTTATTATGTACAGCCTCAAGGTTCAGAGTTATATGCTAACAATAGCAAAAATTCAATAAAAAGGGTCAACCTTTCGTGTACAGGGGTCAATTTGTAAATTGGCTCCATTTGGATAAAAATGGTGGCAAATTATTGGTGGAGCTCATAGGATAAATTTAAGGAATAGTTTTGAGTGTCTCAAATGCTTGCTTAAGAAAGTAAGGGGGGTAAAGATCAAGCCCCATTGATGCATGGACGTTGACCTTCTGTGCCGCCCTACATTGCGAACTAAGCATTTAAGACAGTAAACTATTTCCTTATTTTAAAAAAAAAAAAAAAAAAAAAAAAAAAAAAAAAAAAAAAAAAAAAAAAAGAAAAAAAAATTTAATCCTATGCACTCCCCAATACTTGCACCATTTTTTTTATCCAAAATCGGAGCACCTTTAAATTTGACCCCTGTAACATTGAAATTGACCTTATTCTTGATTTTGTCTGTTTTTTAGCGCCTATAACTCGGAAACTTTAGGCTGTACATTTACAAACTATACCTTCTGATCCTTATGGGTAACCATAACATGGTGTGACATGTTCACAGATTGGATCAATTTACCATTTGGACCCCTGTACAAACTTTGTTTTGGCCCCTCTCCTTAAGGCACACACTTGCGGCACTTTAAGAATCACGTTTCGGGGGTTCCGGTCAGTCGTCAACATATTAATCACTCAACCTTTTGTACTTGATATGTGTACAAATGTGTGCTATCTCCTGGGTTAATCTACCACGGCTGAAACCTTTCTTCTAATCAACTGGCATCAATGAATTATGATTTTCAAATCACGGTTATTATATCTTATTTTTTATTCATGTGCATTAACGCATATTGTCGATGTACGAATGAATTGGAGGGGATGTGTTGAGATGTTTTTTTACCTATAACTCTGAAACTTTATGCTGTACATATACAAACTATAAACCTTTTCTGAACCTTATGGTTTAAACCATAACATGGTGTGCTTTTCAACATGAATTGATCAATTTACCATTTGACCCCTGTACAACTTTTTTTGGCCCCCTCTCCTTAAGGCAACCACTTGCGTCTCACTTAAGTATCACGTTTCAGGAGTCCCGGTCAGTCTGTCAACATATTTAATCACTCACACCTTTGTACGTGAGATGTGTTACAAATGGGTGCTACGCCAGGGCTATATGGTATGATTGTATGTGTGTACCCGAGAAGAAGGTGTTAAACGTATCAGGATAATTGACATTTTTGTTATATTTTTTCAGACATGGAACCACCACAACTGGAGTCATGCCCGAGTGATAACACGTACTCAACAATCCTGGCCAACCCACTGCCATGGTGACGTGATGAAAACCCTTCCAACAACTGATAACTCAAGAGTCATACCTGTAAACCAAATCAGGCTCGAAGTCACCATTTTGGCGACCAAACCGGCTGAGTGTATGGCGAGTCGATGAAAACTGGAATTAATGCACGTGCCGTTTTGAAATTAGCGTTCATCGGTATTCAATATTAAATTGTTTTTTTTTTAAACTAAAGAAATAACTTGTGATCGGATGAGAATATTTATAATTTTGCGATGATATTAACTTATAGAGAATATTTTCACTTTAGTGACCGTTTTCCCCGCTCACCACTGATATAATCCAACATATCGGGCTTTTTAACGTTTTGCGGTTTTCTGTATGGTTGGGAAAATATTCCTCGAAAGTTTGAAATATTCTCTCAAAAGTATGATATTCTTCTTGTAGAAATCAATCATCATCTTCAAATTATAAATACCAAATACCACCCCTCGCCAATGGAAAGACATTCTCGCCAATTGTGAAACATATAAAAATATTTTTCCATTTTTTTTAAAGTTGGGGCGGGACTGGCCACCATATGTTTTATTGCATATTTTGTCAGACACGGACCACCACGACTCCATGTCCAAGAAACGTTCCCCTCCAAACGGGCTGGCCAAAACTCGCCACGTTAACGGTGAGGAACCGCAGTATCGGATAACTCCGATAATTTCGAGATTGGCAATGTGTTTTCCAGAGTTCAGGTCCCATGTCACCATTGGACAAGAAATGTTGTATGATATAGCATGTACTGAGAGTGGTATAACGCAGACCGTGCATGTTGAAATAAATAATCATTGGTACGGTACTCACATTGATTTCCTCAATAGTAAAATCGTGATTATTTTGGTCCAAAGGGAACGGACGCGCTACATCATATAATTTGTAAATTAGCCGAGAATTTGGTGGATGCAAGGATATACAACTATTACGCCTTCTCAAATTACATCATTAACATCTTGTAATCCAAATTTTTAATACAACCAAATAATTAAGATCATGTGTACAAACAAAATACCTACTATATTTTTTTTTTTTTCCAATTTAATACAATTTCCAACTATAATTCGTGAACACCGCGTTGCCATCGATAAAATTAAGGTACGGACCTATGCTTTCAAGTGTTATGGCAACATTCTTTTATAGATACGGAACCACCACAATTACAACTATGTCCAACCAACGTTACCCGTCAAACCGGAACCCCGGTTTAACCTTCTGGCAACCTGTTCCGTGGAGAGAGCCCGTAGCGACTGCAACCGTCGAGGCTTGGCTATCAGACAGTCACTTGTAATGCTGTGTTCATGTTCAAATTTCACCATTGGACAGCATGATGTCGTATGCCAGGCGATTGATGAAAGTCTGAAGTCTTAATAGGCCAGTGTAATTTCAAATTAATGTTGAATCGGTATGTAACACCCGATATTAACAAGATATGGTGGTCAGTGCAAACCACAAACCAAGTTTGGTTGCCTTTGTTGTGGGTCGTCATTTGCTTTTACCCGAGCTCATATCTCTAACGTCCCAAGAGGAAAATCGACACCCACCACAAAAAGTGAGGTAGCGGGATTTTTTTCTTGTTAAATATTAGGTAGCAAATTTCTCTTCTCCTGACCCCAAGACGGGGCCGCTCCGTGATTTTTTAAAGTGCATTTTTAAGGAGTTAAGGGACGCATTGGATATATACCCGGCGTCCTAGTTAAACGTTTCATATACATAAAAGTATAAAATAAATATTCTTACTGTGTATTTGATCTTAGTCCAACGATTTAGGAAATAAGAATATATTATTGTTAATGTGGATATTTCGTCAAAACTTGGATTTCTTGTCTGCCACACCGTCAATTTTTTTTTATATCATGATAAGGTCCAAATGCTGACCACTAGTAATTTTGAAATATTTGCATTCACTGATCCTCAATCATTATTGCAATAACCTGCTGTGGTTTATCAAACCAAATACTATTTTGGCCTAATGCCTGTACCTAACAAGTTTCACAACTTGTTCTATTATGACATCCTGCATATAGTCTTCTCAGTAGTATCTACGTAGGTTAGTTACCTACACACTGGCTCGCCGCTCTGAGCGCCATACTCTGTCAATTTGTTTGTTTAGATACATGTACGGTGTAATTGCAGATTGTTGAAAACAAAATCAATCACTAACGGTATTTTTTTTTTTCATTTTAATATCTTCAACGGAGGAATTGTACTCATCATAACCCTTTACAACAAGATCGTTAAGATATACCGACCTGTGCTCATTTATGTGTTACGGCAACATGCTTCTTTCTTTATAGATATGTGAACCACCACAAATGCCACTTATGCCCAGCAACGTAACTCATCCCAATGGACCAGGCCTCCGACTTGCCATATGACGTGGATAAGATCACCTCCGCGACTTACAACTCAGACTAACATCATCTTGTTTTGTAATCCGGTGTCAGGTTCAAACTTCACCCTTGGTCACACGATGTGTGTATGCCAGGCGACTGATGAATGTCTTAATGAGGCCAGTGTAATTTTTCAAAATTAATGTAATTGGTCTGTAACCAATATTAAATAACTGTTTATCTGACTATGGCGTAGGCCCAATAACCGTCTACCATAATGTTGGCATAATGCATTCACAGATTCTCATCCTTATTGCACAACCTGCTGTAGTTTTCTCAAACTTAAATAGACATGTTATTGCTAAGGTCGACATTAACCTTTCAAATGTAATTTTCCAAACAACCTGCATGAAATTTTCCCCTGCTTCAGCCTATATCTATGTAGGCAAATTCTACATAGGGGCTTGCCGCTCGGATTGCCTTACCATACCCGCTCAACTATTAGCCTACTGGGTCCTTATGTTTTTCACATTTAGACTTGAAATACTTCATCTGCTGCGTGGCTTCACTGACGAACCCGTGCAAACGCGAAACATCGTATCATTGGACAATTATAGACTTAGTGGCAAAAAGGGACAATTGACTGGAACCCCAGCAGTTCATATGTTATTGTACATACGGCCCTTGGCCCTTTGCACTACAGTATATAATGAACAAATTATCATTGTAGCAAGGACCCAAAAAGGTACAACACTACAGTTTTCAAAATGACATCAATTTTTTATTTTTTTTATTTTTTTTATTTTTTTTATTTTTTTTAGTAAAATTTTAAATACAAATGTTAAGACCATTAAGCTATCTTGGGAATTATAATTCACCCGTTGCAACGACAAACTACGGAAACATGTTTGGTAATGTTATGGTAATATTCTTATAAATACGGAACGCAACCACATTGCATTTCTTCCGCAATTCACGTTACCGATCAAACGGATCCGGGCTTACCTCTGTGTGCTGTGACGTGAGAGATCCCCTGGCGTCTGACGCACTCCGACTTACTATCAGCGTCGTTTGTAATTTGGCGTCAATTCTAACTTCAGCATTGGGCAACACAATGTCCTATGCATGGCCACTGATGAAAGTCTTAATGAAGCCAGGTGTAATTTCACTGTGAATGTAATCGGTATGTAACGCAATATAGGCCTAAATAAAGTTTTAATATTCTTTAAGTCCAGGTGCCGGACACACAAGAAAATGGTCCTGGCAATTGCTTATTGAATTTTTCATCATATTGTAGCAAACTGCTGAAGTTGCTCAAATTACAAATACTATTTTGTTCTAATGTTTATACATAAAACTTTACAAATTGTTCGTGTAATACTTAAGTGCATAAGGTCTTCTGCACTCCCGTTTGTACTAATGGCTCCCCTGCCCCCCCCCCCCCCCCCCCCCCCCACTGTGAAACCACTTGCCGTTGGAATTCTTTATTAAAATTCTGGTCATCGAGACGTAACATCAACACGACCACATTAAATGGAACATGGAAAAATCGTTGTACAGATTAAAATAGCGCCCCCATAAAAACAGACTTTTACCAATAGCACTCATATTTCCCGCCCGAAAATGAAAAAACCACTTTTCCGAAGGACTTTTTTCTCCATAAATTGTGGCTCATAACGCGGGACATCAACACAATTACATTGCTAAAATTAAATTAAAATACTCCAGTGTGCCAGTCTGAATTAGTTTGGTTGTTTAATTACAACGTGAAACTGTATATAAAATCAGATGTGTGAAAACAACGTACTTTTTTATAATTTTTAATATCTTCAAAGGAATACTACGAAATCATGACTCTTGAACACTTTACACACGATGGAGTTTCGAAGATGACACGTGCTCTGATGTGTTATGGTAACATGCTTCTTTAGAGATACGCAGCCACACAATGAAACCATGTCCCAAGCCAACGTAGATCCATATGCGGACTACCTTTTTGGGATATTGTATTCACAGGTTTCCTAACAGCCTTCTGTACTTTTTTTTTTCAAACTACAATACTATTGTGCAATGCGGGTACATGTTTTGGGACGTACACAGGTATTTGTTTTGTTGTGTAACTTCTCTAGACACAAATTCCTTTGACCGGATACTCTTAGAAAGAAGTACAATAAAAATTATGCCTTGGTCACCACTGTGACCAAAACCCGCATTTATTTGCATGTGACTTGTAATATGCTACTACACATAAAATTAATCACACAATAATAGATTTTGATCTGTGATTAAACCTTTCGACCCTGGACCAGTTCCGTATACGTTTAACACCATAAATCAATCATGGCTTATAGACGGTCTGCCGAAGGTTTTGGGGCTGTGATTTGGGAAGCCGTCTATCAAACACCAACAAAGGCTAGGGCTTGTTTCGAATCATTATGCATTGTCATCTGAGTCTGAATATTGCCACAAATAAGAATTTCGACCTTTTGAAACAAAAATTCATGCAAATAGTAATTTTTTCAAGCGCTCTATTCGGCGTTGGTGCTAAAGGACTAAGAATCAGATCAGTTGCACTGTTAAAAATGTCCGTAAATTACGAAAACAATTTTTCCGGTAAATTTACGGAAAAGCTGTTTTTTAGAAAACAATAAGAATAAAAACAAAAACAAAAAACTGTTACTTTACGGAAATATTTCAAAAATTTCGGAGCACAATATTTCCGGAATTTTTTATTTGGTTCCGTACTTTTTAAATTACGGAAAACTTCTGTTAAAATACAAAACATTTTTTTTCCGTCTATAGAAAATTTCTGTAAATTACGCCACGTTCCGTTATTGACAGAAAATCTGTAATTTACCCTAAACATGACTGGAAAGACTGCTGCCAGAAAATTTCCGTAAATTACGGAAATATTTTTAACAGTGTGTGTTGATGTGAAAAAATATCACCTTTAACGGTATGTTTTCCAAGTTTGACTATCTTGAAAACGATTATAGGGCTCTGCGTATGGACTCATGAAACCCTTCACAAACGATAGAGTTACGATACTGAACTGTGATCTATGTGTTATGCTAACGTGTTTCTTTATAATATGGAACCACCAGAATTTCAACTATGTCCAAGCAAGTAACGTCAAACTGAGTCGGGCTTACCTACTGCCATGGTAAACATGGAACAAACCCGTAGCGACGGACAACTCCAGAATGGCTCTCAAAATCACTTGTAGTTGGAGCCAGGTTCAATCTTCCCCATTGGGCAACATGAGTTGTATGCCGGACGATTGACGAAGTCTTAATGAGCCCAGGTGTGGGAAATTTAAAAGTTAATATAATCGGTATGTAACCGCAAATTAAAGTTTTATATACGAATATCTTAAGTTCAGATGCCGACTATAAAAAATCAGCTATAATGGCATTCAAGCCTTCATGATACGGTAAAACAGACAACAAATACTATTCTAAAAAATAAGACCAATTTCCAAGTTATTACGGCATATTGAAAACGGGCTTCAATGATTTACTGATCACATTTAAATAGTTAACATGATTGTCCAAACATAGGCAATGTTCCTTCAAACATTGCAAAAGCTGTTGTGCTCGTCAATATTCGATCGTGAAGACCCAAAAATGTTGCTCCAGTCATCAGCTTATATTTTAAACCTTTTGATTTTTGCTAGTTGCCTTCCAGGCTTGCCTTTCAAACTGCAAAGGTTATGTCAGCAGGTCAGTGTTTAAAATGAGATAATAGTCCCCGTGACGTCATAGTGCGACTCAATAGACGACACGGGAATAAAGCGTGAAATTAATGTTTCGTGAAGAATCATCAGAATCGAGTGGTCCATTCTTTAACGTTGCTAGATGGGACTAGGAGACCGGAGGCATAGCTCCTGCCACATCGGTCGTCAGAAAAAGACGACGCCGCATTTCATTTCATAATAGGGCATATCGATTCCTCAAGATCTCAAGATCCTGGGAAGTGTTATTTACAACAGACTCTACAAAATTTTTCATCCTGAAACGTATATGGCTCTTTCATAAAAAAACTCCTTCCAGCGATTTAGCTGTAATTGACATCATTTTCTTGACTTTTCCAAAGTCACCTATGATGATAAACTATCTTTCCAAAAGAAATCAGTAAACACGAAATTCAATTCATAATCTTCTGGTATGCTCCCTCTTAAATGTCGTGAGCCGAGAATTACACGTTGCAAGCTATTTTTGGGTTTAGATAGAGGTGAGGTAATGTTATTGAAATTACATTTGCTAAGTCCTTTGAAATAATATATGAATATTCTTTGGTTTTCAAATACAAATTAATTTAAAGGACCCCCCCACTTCCACATTACAATAATTGTGCTGGTTTTTTTTTATATTTTTTTCTGGAATTTCACAGCCAATATCTCAAAACGACCAAATGCCATTACAATACCAATTGTATATTACTTAAATGCGAACTAGACGAACAATTTGGCACACCATAATTAAAAAAAAATCAAATGGATTTTTAAATTTAGTTTACCAATTTACCCCCTTGTGACCTTGAAGATATTTGGCCTATAATTACCGCAGATAATTGCAAACTCTATTTATTTATAATCGCGAAACGTGATTGTGAACTTGTGGGGTGTACATTTTTACACATTCCGACCTCACATGTGAAGCCGGTGTAAACCTTGTCCCTATTCCACTACTTTCATTTGGTAGTTTCTTATATCATTTACCTAACATTTGTTACTCTACGCCAATTGCAAATCTATCAAAGTCTGTTAAAAATACCTTTCCGTTTGAATTATTTTAAGAGGCTGTGGCGCTTATTCTCTCTCATAAATGCAAACCCATATACGAGTAGTCCATATATCCAAATAAATCCATTTCCACATAAAATATTCAATCTCTCTTTCATCAAACACACAAACGTGAAAATATGAGGACGCTTATGTGCGTTGTATTTTGCTTCACACTTTTCGGTTGTTGATTTTTTACAATATCTATCTCATATGGCGTTTTTCGCGTTATAAAAAAATTGTAACAAAAAAACACTTAAAATACTATACATAAAAATACTGCTGTCTCCGTGATAGCTTCGTATTTATACAATGCATGCACCTCGTTCACCTGAACATTTCTCAGGTGTGATTACGTTTTTTTCCCTGCATGCTTGGATGTTTCTGTTCTGGAGGCGGTCTGGCCCAGATAAACCTATTGACCGCCGTGCAACGCCCTATAACCGATAATAACTCAGGCATGCAATATGCATATCATAATATCTGAAAAGTACATTTTCTATGAGGATTGTGTTATGAAGTGTCATTTAATTGCACCATTTGGTAAATATCATATATACTTATTTGTTGACTGACTTAGAGCCAACCAAATATAGTCCTGCCCAGACAAGAGGCCAAGTTCAGTTAACCTATATACGTAATTCTGGTGACCGATCTACTATCTGCACTGAAATGGCGTGTGTGGTGAGTTGTGCGTAGAGAACAAACCATTCTACAGAAATCATCAATTTAATTCAAAATAATGCTAATCCCAATGTCATTCCTCCCCACTCATATGTTGTTGCAGCATTCGTCCCGTCTAACATTCTAAAACGGAATCGAAAAACAAGATGTAGGTTGGTAGCTATAATCGCGTGAGATACCTTGAGAAGTCATCTCACAAAATCAGCAAGTTGTGCGAGCACCTTTCAAAACGCCCCAATGGAAACAAGCATGTTAACATAGACCACGCCCGCTTGTCGCAGGCACCACTTTTGATGAGGTTTGGCATTTAAGTTGCACAGTGACTGACGAAATGTGTAAATCGGCGCGTTGCGACTGGTTACAGCCCTTCAGCTTGTAGTTTTTGGAAGTCTGCTGAGCAACACAGCTGGGTGTTTGTTGAGTGTCAATCAAGATGTGTGGATTGCTGAGATGACGGATTTTTTGAAAAATTCGCGATTTTTTTCTCCACAAACGAAAAATTTTCCATAATCACAGATTATGCCTAGATCATATGATACAAAGAATTTTTGTATTTTTTTAACCAAGCACTTTGATCACGAACGACCCAAATAACGAATATGAGTAATGCGAAAGTCCACCAACGAAACCAACTTGCATTCCAAACTTGATGCTTGAAATGGCAACAGACGTTGCGTGTGGCGCTCACGCGTGGCGGCCTGTACGTTAATGACAGTTGTGAGGTACTGGATCGCAAAATATATAGTTTTATCTCTCATTGACATAATGAAAGATTTACTGGCAATTCAAACGAACTCCAATACAACATCTCAAACTCTGGAATGGGCATATGGGGGACTATCCTTAGTTCTAGTTGACTATTTGCATTAAATACAACAAAAAATATATTTTCAAAAATCTCTGAGTCAGACTTTAAGAGCCGAAAAACTGGCACAAGCTCAGTTTTACTTCGGAACTATCTTCCAAGCTACTTTCCAATTTGTATAACACTCTTGAGCCAATTCCATTGCAGCATGTGCATCGTTACCAAATGTTTATCACATACTGCCTCCGTTACTAAATAATAGACTAATTAATATACAAAATAGAATCACATTGATTTGCTGTAGAAAATAAACAGGCTAAGATCATAGACGGCTGACAGCATATCATGTTTTTTCAACCGCCAATACTCTGGAGATTTTAAATCAAGCGGTCCCTCGTTGCAGGGGCCGTCGTCTGAGTTTCTATTTATGCGTCGTCGTATTTCCAAGTTTTCGGAGATGTGTTTTGCTTAGGTAGTTGCAGAAGCTAACGCAAAACGTTTTACAGTATTCTGACAGAGGCGCCAGCGGAATGGGTGGCAGGTTCTTCCGTCAATTTTTCCGTCTGTACATTACGATCCCTTGGTACCTTTTGTCGAAAAGGTGTTGTTTTGATGTTGTATGATCACTGTGAATTACAGCACCGAGTTTTATCAATACTGGGCGGTATTTTTCGGTGCATTACGTTACGTAGGTCCTAAACAAACTCTGAATCTTTGGAATTTGAGCAGATAGTGTAAATGGTATAAAGAGGTCATATCAAGTCAACAACGGCCAAAGCTTTAATTTAAGCAGAATTCTTTGTTAACGTTCACAGGTAGATGCGATCAAAACCGATCGTTTGGTGGATGGCGGGACGGGTTAGTACGCGATGTACAAGTCACTTCGTCATCATTTAACCCGGGCCGTTTTCCTTTAAGGGTATGTTATACAAACTTCGACGGTTGGACTGCAGCAAGGGGAAAAGCGTCAATCCTTGGATCCAGTTGAATTTTTCTAACTGTAAGTTAGCATGATGTGATCGTTACTACTCAGGGCGCTTCCAATCGATGGCCATTGTTAAAGACGTGCAAATCAATTTGTGATTTCGTAGAGGCTTTGGCATCGTATCATGGATAACAAGCCAACGAGCCGCAAGTAAGCATATATCGATTCGTTAAAGTTATGTTGTAATGTGTGTATAGGTTTCTGTTGCTTCTGCGTATGTGTATTTGTTTGTGTAGAGCGCGTGATCAATATTTATCAAGGATATACATTACATAAGTCAATGGTTGACCATTGACATGAATTGAAGAGAGATAAAAAGAAAAGAGAGAGAGAGAGAGAGAGAGAGAAGAGAGATATAGTGAGTGAGTGAGAGAGATAGATGGAATGAGATAAAGAGGGAGAGAGCGATGTGTCGACTGTCTCATACTGATGGGTTATTTATTTTCAAATGTCAAATGCAGTTATTTTCACAAGCAAATAGCGACATATGGATTCAACTGAACTGTTTGGTTTCCTGATCCAATCATCGCTCGATTTCTGCGCAATCGAACCCACAGAGTGGTACTCTGGGTTGTTCACGGTTCCGATTTGAGGTGATCGGCTGTCAAAGTAATGGGAATACTGATTAAAGGGGAGTAAAATTTGACTCTTGATCTCCCTGAGTTAACTTTATAATTATAGTTATCTATATTCGTCGCTTGAAACAGAAAAACCTCATATTTGCATTGATCTTTGAATCAAAACCCCTATGTGGAAGTGACGTCCCGGGGGGGGGGGAGGGGGGGGTGGGGGGGGGGCGGGTGGGGGGGGGGGGGTGGGGGGGGAGTTGTATTAAAAGGTGGATATGATGAGTAACATGGCCTTCCGAAAGGCACCCTAAACGAGTATTTCCACCGCTAAAAACTTCCATAAACAAACCATTTTTGCCTGTTTTGCTACCATAACAAGTATCAATGCATTGCGTTGATAATATACCTTATTATCTGGATTTGCTTGTGTTGCTTTACTTCCCAGTTACAATATTTGATGAGTTGGATTCTCGCGTACATCACACAATTCGGGAGATTACGAAAAAAACAGCCCTTTTCTTTTTTCCATCATTATGCTGTGTTTGACACCCTAATTCAAGGTACGCGCGTACATCGCCTGTTTTTGAAAAAAATACACCTTTTTACGCGGTTTCTTGTTCCGCATCATATTCACCTTTGAATACAAGTGTGCACCCCACCCCCCGGGGGGACGTCAACTCACTATGTGCTAATAAAATATCTGCAAAAAGAAGTCGTCGTAATGCTTGTTGTAACCATTTTGATATGATTTTTTGGTGAACCGAAAATCTATTCTGTAAAAATTATTCAATTAGTTTTAATACTTAACCCTCGTCTACCAAGGGGGGGGGGGGGGGGGGGGGGGGGGGGGGCGGTGGTTACCCCCCCTACGAAACTTAGCTACGGTGCCGGCTTAAAAACGCTAATAAAAAAAATCCGTAAAAAGCTTCTAGGTAGGTTAATCGTTCTCTCATCCTGACGGTCATTTTAGCGAAAAAAAAAATTGAAGGGAGCACCTTCACCGGGGGTAGGGTAGCCGTCAAAGTCGAGGGTAATGGGGATAGTTATGGTGGATTTTTGAAAAATTTATATGCACAG
Source organism: Ophioderma brevispina (assembly GCA_023653785.1). Classification (NCBI taxonomy): domain Eukaryota; kingdom Metazoa; phylum Echinodermata; class Ophiuroidea; order Amphilepidida; family Ophiodermatidae; genus Ophioderma; species Ophioderma brevispina. The sequence continues at coordinate 1,685 of JAMKCH010070496.1, read as the reverse complement.
TATGGCTTAAAACTCTTTGTTTATGGAAAAAATAGCCAATGCCATTCATTTAGAGCTGAGAAAAAAACCGCATGAAAATCCGATTCCTACGTTTTTAGCGCAAAATTGGATTTTCGCCTATTTTCCTATGGAAAATGCCAATTTTGCCGACTCGCGGACTGATGACGTCATTGTGACTGCCATATATGTAGGTTCGTTACTTATTTTGGTATCAATGGAAAGAGGAGAGGCGGGAGGCCGAAACTATTCACTGGTATCCAAAATCATAAGAATCGGGGGCTTTATAAAAATTCTCGAGGGGGGGGGGGGGGTAAACCACCCCCCTGGTAAACGTGTTGTTACAAAAAAAGCTTGGTAAGACGAGGGTTTATGTAGGGTTAAGAATTGAGAGGAACATAGAACATAATGAACGTTTTGATGATGCTAAGTAAAATATGCACATGTGGAGCGCTTTGAAAGTGGGACCCATTTTCACATAGGAGCTTTAGATGACAAAGGCAAATGCAGATAGGAGGTTATTCCTGTCCTGTGACGAATATCTAGTATTTAAACATTAATCGTGGAAGATTAACTAATTTGACCCCACTTGCATGTGAAATAAAACTCCGAAACATTAGGTTACAGGTTTCCCAAAAGATTATATTTTGAGTATAGTCGATTCTACTTCATGGTAGACTTATGTGGCTGTGGACTCTGCCGTCCATTACTCAAAATCGGGGACAGAAATACGCCAGACATTCTTCGATTTCTTCCTCGCAATACAAAAGAGAACGGATTGAAAGAAACTACAAATAAGTTACGTTGTTCGTCCATCAATACTTTGTTATTTTTTATCCTATGTGCTGGCAATAGTGTGTCTACCCAGAATTGGTTTTAAACATGCCTACAACAACATCTCATAAATTTTCGAAGGCTTTCAGTCACCTGTGTGTAACAATGCAGAACTTTTATCTTCACTATTTAAAAGTCAGCTTTCATCACACACCTGTTTTCACTTAAACATTCCGGGATTTGGGTTTGCGCTTTCTTTGAGTATTCTAGGGTTATGATTTGACTATTGACTGTGAATGGCCCAACGCGCTTCATTGGTTTGGCTATCATGGCCAGAGCGCACACCATAACACAAATACACGGACTAACACGTTTTTACAAAACACAGCCAATCCCCTCAATCATACTCCACTACAAAAAGTAGAATGCTTTCCACTAATCACTGATCTAGTATACTTGATCATAAAATAAATAGTGTTTTTTTTTTCGTTCTTCAGGATTTCAAATCTCAGATAGTGAAGTTATTCAACGCTTTGTTTGCGAAGGCGAAACCATGCATTGAACTGCAGCGTTGGAGAGTCAGAATCTCCATTCATCAGCGAATATGGCCGATTAGATAGGAACATTTGTTCCGGCCCTTATACTCAACAGGGACTGACTCTTGCAGAAGTTAGAGAGCCCTTCACACAGGCGCCAGAAATGCAAAACTACTTTATATCCTGTGATGTACCAGCCACCACGCAGAATTGGAGAGTCCGTGTGGAATATTTCCAATACCTCAAGTTTCGTACACTGTACAGGTTAAATTATATGTCTCCTTCTTTTAAGACGAAAGGGTCGTAAGGGAAAGCTCAAGCTCATTGCCGTGCTGTAGAAGGAGATATAATTTTTCCTCTCGGAACTCACAGTCCGCC
>JAMKCH010070493.1:0-30761 GCA_023653785.1 Ophioderma brevispina | reverse complement strand
ACTATGAAGTTACTTGTTGGCGGAAGTGACCAAAAATGTTACGGAAAAGTTACACATGAATTTGAATTGCGCCCAAAACACCTTAAAAGATCTAGATCAAATTCTTTTGCAACTAATGCAAGCCATACTGGTAGTCTAGTTGCAATGCACCAAAAACAGAGAGAATCCTTAATTAAATAATAAGGAGTAACAGTTTGTTGTAAATAGGCATCATTTGTTAACGGAAAATGTCACATCCGAAACGCTGAATTGCAACACCTTTCTCCGGAAATGAGAAGCAAGAAAAGTGTGGAAACCAAAATAGCATTATAGGTTTGACACTTGGTCCTATAATAATAATAAAACAAAAACTGGAATTCAATGCGGGAACAGTAACAAGCTTTGAAAAAAATAGATGTAAATTTGGGTACAGCCAAAGTGCCAATTATTGAACGCACATAAATAGGCCACACATCCACACACCAAAAAAAGTCAGTCCTGCGGTTTGTTTAGGCTACATCAGAGCTAGCCCCTATAGAGTATAGTTACACAGCAAAAATCTTTGAAATTCTTCATTGAATTAGTGGGATATACATATCATGAATTGTCAAAACTGAAAGTTACACCAACTGATTGTGAAAATGGCCATATATCACAAAATGAAATATAATATTTGGGTAAGTACACAAACATTAAGCTACACGGGCCCTAGAAAAATACTAAAAATTATAATCCTTACTTCAGAATAAACACAAACAACAATTTCATCAAGTTTGAAAATTGGACACTTGGTTGACAAAAGTTGCATCTACCTGTGGAAACAGGCCATACATAGTAGATAGACATTTCATATATTCCAACCACAAACCCTATACACTCCCCAACGCAATTACACGGTGGGTCTAATGGATAGACGAAACCTCTAGAGATTACGGTCACGGTTCATAGTCCGACTACAACAGATCGAATCTGTGTCAGTGGGATATAACCCTCTTACACAGACGTAGGTAATTGCATTGCGTTAAAGCATGTTACATACAAAATTACATCCCTGATTTTACCTGGTTGATGGACTTAGTTCCCTTTTCAAAGTAGTGTCATTATTACCAATCACGTAGACCCAATTGTTAACTTCCAAAACATCACAAAGATTTCAAAAATTGGAAGCCGTAATGATAAAAAAAAGAAAGAAAACTGGTGCGTTCACTACACAGAGTCTGAATGTTTGTTGGATAAACACGCTTTCCACACAAATGACCGAGGTCATTTTAAAACATTATCGGCTATTGGGAAATCATTGCGCCACTTACACTTCATCAAATTGGTGAAAACATAAGTGTTACCATCAGAAAGGCCCGTGAAATTTGCAAAATGGTTTAATAGCCATTCATATTTTATTATTTTTCAATTAAAAAATGATGTTAATAATAGATAAGGCCAAGTTAAAAAAACCATACAGAGGTTTCTCGTCCCCGCCCGCCTCCTTTATGGCCGCCGCCTCCTTTATTGTTTATTATTACTATTCGGGAAAAAGCAAAAATAAATTTAAAAAATCGAAAAAATGTTTACGTTTATTTTTTGCGTAAGAATTTGTCTACACTTTTTTTCTACCTTTGCAATATGGGCAACAGCTGTTTGCCGTATTCTAACTACAGTTATCACAGAGGATCAATATAGCTCGCCGTCTAGACTCTTTTCATATCACTATAGTATACAAATGTAGCGGGTAAGAATAATATTGAGCATGACTGTGTTGATTCTAATAAAAAACCTTGGAGGCCCCGGTTGTTTTTGTAGTATTTTTCACAGTCGCAAAAGTTGTTGATTCGCTCAGCTTCGTATTCATAAACACGGTAGAAGATGTTACGCAAAAATACAAAACGCTGGAATCGCGCCAGTTTTCTATGCAATTGGTTCTCAGCATTCCCTTTTTCCGGCAAGGCAGCTGAAGCAGTTTCAAGCCACCCAACATAAGAGCTACCTGGGGCACTTAGCAACGATGACGCTGGTTTTCTGTGACATATTGGTGTGGTTAATCACTTATGCAGCTAGCGCAGGCATCTTCTCCTATAGGACTAAACATGGCTCCATGGGTATGGGGGGGCGTTACCAGGCTGTGATCACTAAGTCCAATAGATGTATGTTAAAGCCAAACCAAATGGTTACCTTTTCACTGTTTCTGAATTTTGAAACTAAAAAAAGGCAAGTGACCTAAAAATGATACAAATGATTTGTTTTGTCATAATCGCATCAGTATACTCAAATAACACAATATCGGTGATTAAATATACCTTGGCCAGCCATATTAACATGGCGGCCATCTTGGAAAAAATAGCAAAAAATGAAAAATAGTAAATAGGGTAATGCCCTGCCTCCTCCTTTTTTTGAAAAAGTCCGGCGAGAACGCGTTACTTTTGTTTACTGGCATAAGAATTATTTTTTAATTTGCGTAGAGTTTGATGAGCAGCAATTTCGTTAGAGCCATTGATTTACACGATCTTCACTGAGGTCGCGGGAGTATCCCGATATGACTTGGATAATTATCCTCGCGAAAACTGGTAAGTGCGAAGTGCTATCGTAGGTCGAAAAGTATGGTTACTTACGAAAGCTACTCAAGCCTGCTGAAACAATGACAGCAAATTATGGGTTTTGCAAAGTCCCATTTCGGCGGCACTCAGTTTCAAGTACTGCATCCACAGGTAAGTAGTAGACTCTCAGCAATCCATATGTCCCACTATCCTTTATTTAGAATCCATTGCATATGGAAAAATAGCGTAAAACTTCTGGAAAATGTGGCGTACTTCAGTGTAGATTTGTCTGATGATCAAACATGTGCTATATTTTTGTTTGGGGATATGACGTCGAAGATTCAGAAACAAGTCTCTCTTGCGGTACCGGCCCGCACGCTTTACGCTTATTGTGTTACACACGCGCAAAAAAACACATGTATTGCGTGTTGGAGGATAGCAAATAATGTGACTGAAATATCGGGACATTTCCGAAGCACATGATATCGCCACCATTTGGTAAACAAGACAGTGAATCGATGTGAATAGCGGACACCGGGATTAAAAATGTCGCGATTTCTTCTTGCAAGTAAGTAAGGGATCGTTTATAAACGAGTAGAAACTTGGGTAACAAGCCGTTAATTAGTTCCTGTGATATCGGTAAGTGGAGCATATTTCTTGTAGAAATTCTTAATTTTTGGGTTTGTCTCCTGTCACCCATTGTCGCCCGTTAGTTGTGTTGGTTCTGTTGGATACTGCTGACCACATCTCAAAGTTGTTGACCCGAGGGGGGGCTACAACCAGCGATGTGGTACCATATCTATGCTATCGTGTGTTGGGAACGGACATGATGAATTCGGGATTATGTGCAATCATGAAAACTGGATTAGTCTCCTTTGTAAAACGAGTTGACATGAACCTTATACGTCACTGGTATTATTTATACACGTGAAGTTTGACAACATAGCCGGGTGGACGAAATAGGTTTGGAAAATCATGAAAAGTTGCCGTGTATGGACATTTACATCAACATGGATGTGTAATTAGTTTCATGAACATGTAACCATGATTTGGGCATAAAACGAATGAATAACGAATTGAAAGGGTTTTAGGACGATAAAATTGTACAGAGGCAAACAAAATAGTAAACACGCTTTAAACGCAATGCAATTACATGTGTCTGTGAGAGGAGTACACTCTACCACCGATTGATCGGTAGAGTCGACTGGGAATCAGAGGATTTAATGATAGTAGAAGTAGTAATAAGTGTAATAAAGATATCACTGCTAGAGTAAGGTAGGATAACGGATATGTAGTCAGAGAGGGACGCGGGAGCGTAGGGTAGAAGGAAGTGAGAACGAGTAAGTGGAAAGAGACACACAAACAAGCATTGCGATCATTTTTTTTTTCGCGTGTTTTTTTTTCATTTTCTTTAGTTATAAAACCCCAGAGAAAAATGACCAGGGGCCCCATTTTACTTACCCCATCAAAAGTCAGCCCTCTTTTAGAATGTCGATCTAGTGATATGGGGAGAAAGAAATTTGAAGCAATGGAGGGGTGGCTGAATACTAACTCTTCGTGAGTCTAAAATATGTCAGGTTGATTAAAAAGATAAGGCCAGTCAAGTCATGCTTAGCAGGACTGGGATCAGTGCATGACAATTGACATGACATTGTCCGACACTTGACAGTGTCAGTCAATGTTCTGACTCCATGACCACTGTCACGCAATGCACGTAGTCTGACAAGTGATGAACAAAATGAACATTGTACTACTAGTAAATTAAAACAAAAACAGTATTTTTTTAAACAGCCCTTTTAGATTATGAGCTATGCGGCAACCTCCATGTGAACTACATCACAAGGTTATTACCACCAATCTACAAAGAAAGGTCACAAAGTATGTACCATACCACAACAATACACGAATACGAAAGCCAGGAAATAACATGAAGTGCATACCCCACCTTTGCTTTTGGCAACTTCCGGGATTTTTAGCTCACGAGTTATTGTTTCAGTGACGGACATGCAGAACACGATATATTTTTTTCTACGACATTTCGGTGCTATCGATAGGTTTTCTTCTGTCATTTTGCACTGTATTATAATCGCATATAAGTCAATTTGAGGGACAATTGATTGTTATTTCTTTATTTTCCACAAGACTTGCGGTGGGAAGTCGCGGCAATTAATGGCGACGGATTACTCAGAAAGTAGTCAAATTTAATCAATGCGCCACAAGATCCAGAGTTATTGTCCTGACAAATGATGTTTAAATTATTTTAAAAAGGAGAAAAAAAGATCCGTCAACCCACCGTGCATAGAGTTTTTTTGACACTCCGTTCAGACAGAGAGGGAGAAAATTAATATGATCGATCCAAAATTATTGTTCGCGCATTAAATATTCCATCTCACAGTGTACCAAAGGCCAGGCGTGGTGACGTACCTCTCATCCTCGTTCACGAATTCAGAACACAAAAATAGGTGGCACTGATCTTCATTTATGTGGTACATAACCCGGAATTAATTAGCTAAATATCCATATACTAGCTTTGTGCGATTTTCGGACACCGGTGTAGAAGTAAAGATATTCCGCCGTACTCATATTCCGGCTACAACGCCTAGTCAACGGTAAAGATGGGCACTGCTCGATTTCATATTGACTCTCAGGTCTTTCACCCTTGAACAAATAATAGTTTCCCCTTTATTTCTGTTGTCGTCTATGGATCCCGGACGTGTGGGCTCCCTGGCGGGGACTATGAGTACTTTCACGCCGGTTTTGGAGCTATGGTCCTGGAGCATAATGGATCTAGAGCATAAATAATCTGGAAAAATATTCGTCCTTAGCTTCAGAGCATAATTGACTGTGTCATGGTCCCGGTGACTCGCATATATAGTCCGGTGTAGCATATTCCAGGGCCCATAGACTATAACGGATAAAAGCTTGAAACTAATGTTGCGTAAAGAGTCAACTGACGCGATTGCCCTAATTGTTCACCATTGTTCCCGGACTATGAGTAGGCCCAGCCGCGCCGGACAATGTTACTCTCCATGTACACCCGGTGTGAAGTAACCATTGTCCGGCATACTCAGAGGCCCGGGAGCAAAAATAATCTGGAGGATTGTTTCAAAGTGACAGGTGTCTGGGGGGTAGATTTTTTACAAGAATAAAAATTTCTCTCAAATTGCAATGGACCCCCCGGCGGGCACTCGATCGGTTGTAGACCACCTACCCGAGGACATATCGAAGGTTTATTACGACAAACACGTAACAAGAAAACTGCTATTAACCATGGTTTGAACTCCCTACTATCATATCCCCAGGGGCACTCCATCTTGGAAGCCACGCGTAAATGTTAGGCTTGTTAAGACCCCCCCCCTTTTCAGCCTCGTGTCACCCCAAGACCCCATATTTTGTGAAAATTTTAACGTCACCCCGATCCTTATTTTGGAGAAATTATGAAAATTGTCACCCGAAAACCTTCATTTTTTTAAGAAAATTTCACAATTCTCACCCAAAGTACCCCCCATATTTTTTCGAAAATTTTGCAAAATTAAAAAAAAAAAAAAAAAAAAACAATTTTGGGGCAATTTGGCTGCCTCTCACCCAAACCCCCCTATTTTTTCAGTCCATCTGTCACCGATGCCCAGGTGTTGGAAGTCGCGAGCCTTTACACCTATTCCTTCATAGGGATGCCCGCCTCTGTCATAACCATGCATTGATTTTCTGTCGCGCACGACATAAATCACCGGATGTTGATAGCGTTTTGAAATTCGCTGTTTGCTGTTGTTAGGTTGGCATGTCTACCCCCCCCCCCGTCAAAAAAAAAACTTGGCATGGGGAGACAACGAACTGCTTCGATTTGGGCACCTGTTCCAAACGGTGATTTGGTGGAACTGTTACGTGCGTTTACTATGCAGTCTCTGTCCTTTCAGTGACATTACCAAACCAACGGTTTTCAAAAGATCGTAGTAGCTCCCCAAAAAGCCTCTAAAAAGGCTGCAGGGAGGTAAATAACATCGAAACTGGTTGGGCCATGGCCCACCCATAATTATGTTGGCCCACCCATTAAATTCCTTCTGCCAATGACCCAAATGGCCCCCCAGTTAATTACTTTGACCCATCCCAGTAAAGGTTATCTGGCCCAAAATCTATTGATGAAGTTGCGTATTCAGTTAAATTAATGAATGCTAATACAATAGTCACTGGAGCAATTTAATACTATCCTGAATAGGGTAGTGCGTAACTCTAAACACCAACAATGACTGGTATTCGGGTAGTTTGAGTGGAAAACTTCACTAAAGCTATAATAATTAAATGAACTCACCATCTTTAACGGACACCAAACAGTCAAGGTATGTTTTATATTGTAATGGATTGGAATATGCTGAATACCGTGCATGTTTGTGTAAAGTATGAACAGGTGGTTTTGAGCTTATTGGACTCCATGGCAAGGGGGCCTCAATATTGCATATATCTGAATGCAAGTGGACCGCACGGAACAAGGCTCACTCATTGGGAAGGGTTTACTTCTGCACTCAAAGTTAGATTCATTGATATATAATTAAAAAAAGGGGTAGAAAAGAGCCCAAATGTTTGATGTAATAATAATATTATTATTGTATTGGGGTATTGTATAACTTATTTTTTTTTAATTGTTCCAATATGCCCACTATAAAATGCACAATGAGCGATTTTGTGAACATCAGAAAGCGTGTTTCGGGCGATGAGTGATTTTTTGTTTTCTTCGTATTTGTTAAATTTGTTGTCGAGTATCTTGTGGATTAATTTGTGTATAGTCAAAAAATTACTAAATTTGTGAATTAACGAATTAAAGAATGTTTAATCACAACATGGTCATCAAAAATCAAATTTTATAATGAATGAGATTTAGATTTCTGAACAAACACACCGGTTTCATACCAAATGAGTTGAAGCCTTTTATAAGTTAATTTACAATACCAATTTACTGAAATAAAATGTCAGCAACTATATTATATAAATATGAAGAGGAGGGCCTTAATTCAACATTGGCTTTAATAATTCTAAAAAAGGACACATTGAACTGGTACAACAATTAATAATTAGTTCTTTCTATTTTTGTTTCGTGGAAAAGTGATACCATTAATCATATTCCCAACAATACTTTCTTCAATAAAAGATTTAACTTATTCTAAGTTCTGAAAATACTCAATTTTTCATGAGGTCTGCACAAAAAATGTTATGGTACCATTGAAGTCCTGTCTCATGTGATTTTCATATCCGCGTGATAACCTTAGTTATGCACTCAATACCAACCACCAATCACAAAACCCTTTAATACAACATGAAGAACACAGAGATTTTTTTTCTTTTTGTTTTAAAGATCAAAATTTCCTCTAAATTTGATTGGCTTGTAGAACAACCTACCGAGAAGAAATGTTTGAAAGTTTTATCCACAAACGGAAAAGAAACCAAAATTTAACTTGGATTTCTGTCCATCAGCCCCTACGGAATCATATTAATCTTTTTATACATAAGACGGAGTTGGGCTTTTCACTTCATTTGTGATTTGAAACACTTTGTTAAATAACTGGTCATAAGGGGGGGGGTGTCCTAGGACCCATTTTTGTGTTTCGCCGGCGAGTTTTAACGCTGCATATATTTGGTTAATCTTTTGTGTAGTGCGTCTAACTTGTAAGTTGCGCTTGCATGGTGCAAAACAAATTTCAAAAATCCATCGCGTCCGTTTTTTCTTATTTGTCGTTAATTAGCCTGTGTGCCCTAGCGAGCCCCCCTTAATGCCCTAACGTTACGGAAGTACACCCATGCAAAAATGTAAAATTTATTAAGTTACTGTGATTCTATTTCAAATGCCTCAACCCAGTGCCAGTAACAAAGTTCAATAATTAATTAAAAATCTTGCAAGTAATAGTCGGGAGGGGCCAGGGTTGCCATATATTTGTATTATACTCATAGCGTTTACTGTATGAAACCGATATCGTAAATTATACAAGTACCTAAAAATATAAAATGGCAGAGACAATTTTATTTTTGTTCTTTATGGTAAATATAGTTCCTTCTTCACCATTTAAAGCAATCAGCACTAATCTAGGTGAAGCAATGCCGTAGAAAATGCATAAACAATTAGTGGTCTTTTTCGCACTTTGACGCGAAATTAAAATCAATGTTAGTGCCCCAATTTTCTTTTCTGAACAACTTCTTCAGTTTTTAATTCTTTATGTTGAATGTCTTTGAAGCCTTCTAACATGTTTTGGATATCATCTAGAAAACCTTTCGAAGTGGTTTTATTAGGGGTCCCTAGGAACCCCCCCCCCCCCTTATCCCTAACGGAGTGCACCCCTTATGCAGTAAAGTTGTTAATATTTAATCCATTGCTAATCCTGTCTAAATATGTAAAAAAAGTTTTGAAAGAATGGCAGGCACCTTTCTGGAAATGTCCTCGTTCTCTTGATGTTGAATATCTTGTTACAGATGATGGTATAATACTTAAAAGTTTAATAAAATAACCATTGTTGACACTATGAGGTTTTAGTTGTTGTTTTGTTTTTATAAATAGCAAATTTGTTGCGGAATTCTGGGAAATAAAGTTGGCCCACCCAGTAAACTATTTTTTCCATCTTTTTGGGTCAATTAATTAAAGTTGGCCCACCCCGTAAATTTTCTTTATTTACCTCCCTTACTTAAGGTTGAGGTCTACACAGTGCGCAACGAAGTTTTGAGAGTTGTCTTGGTCAATTTGGAGGGTGCTGATTTCCGAATCTGTTATGTGTACTTTCATAAAAGTTGGTGGAAAAGTACTCAATCCCGACCTGATTTTGAGAGATAGAGAATATAAAACCATTTAGTACAATGAGAAGTCATTCATAGTTGATCATATCGTTATTCTGAGGTGAAGGAAATTCCTGAAGGATTGTATACAAGGGGTATTCATGGTTTCAAGGGATAAATTTGAATGATACATCGGCCTATGCATAATTTACGTACTTCTTCATACATTTTTGCAATGATTAGTTGCAAATATGATGTGTTACAACAATGCCAACACAACATAAGACATACGTTAGGTCAATAAACATGTTTGTTGGCGTAACGGAGAAAAAATATCAGGGTCGGTCAAGTTTTTTTTTTTTAAATGTTTTTTTTTTTAGATCTTCTCAATGTTTTACTGCTAAAATGAATACAAGATGCTCCGATTTAAAGCTTTTTTCAATTACATAGCAAAGATCTTTTATTTTTACTTGTTGTAGTTGCTTAGTTGTCTTGCCTTTTTTCTATTTTTCGTCTTTTGGTGTTGGTAACAAAAGTTTTCATTTGAATTGGGATTTAATAATGGGCGGGTCGTGCAGAAATATTTTTTTTTATTTGGGTGCTAATTGGCTACAAATTGTGAGTCCGGCGGTTTTATTTAGGGTCGTCGTTCGGGTTAAGCAAAAACATTTTTTTATCCTTAGCATCAGCAAATATCTTTTTAACGAGACATTTGGACATCTTAATGGAAGGAAATGCACAGAACATTTTTTAGTACTTTGAGACACAATAATTACCATCGTCTTACTGAAGCTTTCTTCTACAATATGCAGGGAAATGGTAGAGCCTTCCGCGTAGCTGATGCAAACTTTCTTATGTTGACCATCAAATGTAGTTGTGAAATATCTAGGCACTTAAGATTAACGGGGCAATATCCAATTTAAACTTACTCCATTTAATCATTTCTAATACCATCAAATCCTCCAAAGTAACTAACCACTTTTATATTCAAAGCCGATCTTAGCAGGTGACAGTACTCCCAGCAAAAAAGGAATAAAGTGAAATCCTGGGATAAGTTACCCAAGGCCGATAAGGGCAACTTCCAAGGGGTTCATCAGCCCCCTCTTCTTCTATCGGACCTATGCGAAGGAAACTCTCACCTCCAGCCTCAGGAGATCTCCGTCTGGTTGCAAGGGGGGTCTGTGATGCACCTACCATTTCCGATACAAGGCGGGCTTCTATTCCATCTTCTTCCACACCACCAAGGGGGAATGGAAGCCCATCCTTAAAGGTGCAACGAGAGATTTTGGGCATCCATATTCGTGTCATATGTATGATTTCATATAAGATAAGACCCCCAATGATTTCTTCCCCTGTTATTGTGCTATACAGAATTCCTTGAAAGTGAAAACAAAAAGGCGATTTTGGTTTGCTTAATTTCAATTAAAGTCATAACTATGAATTTAGTAATTTATTCTGTAGTAAATGATCAAATTTTCAAAACTTCAAACTTTTTGGTACCAAAGAAATGATTCTCAGCTTAATCATTTCACGGCTGGATATTTTGATAGGAACTCTACATTAGTGCAAAAATCAAATTTCCACATTTGTTAGGGACACACCTGATATGTGAAATCCTATTCGCTGCACCTTTAACCTAAAATACAAATACGGTTCGGGACGGCTTTTGTATTGAGATCCTGGCCCCGGCCCAAAGTTCTTCAGAATGGCGTTTGCACTACATCTTTGATTTTCAAGACGCCTACCTATCGTTACGTCGTAAACGCACCAATGAGAGGGAGGCTTAGGCATTTCAGCGCCCCCCCCCCCCTTCGGTCTCTCGACGCCCCCAAAACTTTCACTCGAGTAGTCCAGGCGGTGGCCGAATTCCTGAGACGGAAAAGGACAACCATTTTCGTCTTTACTCACGAGTGGCTGATGGTAAGTCCCCTTCATATTATCTTGGGGAATGTTTGTGGCCGATGGTCCGAGCACTAAGCTTTCTTAGAAGCTTTCTTCGACGTGACTGCATCCAGGTCTGCCTTGCCGCCCTTGCAGTCTCTCACCTATTTGGAAACCAGCCTAGATTGAGGATGAAAGCGGTAACGGGCGGTGCCCGATTACTCCTGGGCAATCCGTCGGTGTCGGCCCGAACACAGCTTCGTCTCCTGGGTCGCTGGTCCGCCTGATTTGGGCATCGGCTCTATTGCAAGTAATATGAGACACTTCCAGCCAGGTGGCACCAATCGTCCCTGCCTCTTCAGATCCCCGGTCTCCTGAGGATCTATTCTCAGACGTCAATGTAAGACGCATCCACTCAATTTTGAGCCAAGGAGTCCAATTCAGTTCAACGGTGCCCTCAATCACCCTGAAGACGGATGCGTGAAGTCGGGCTCACTTCCTCTCGTGCCGGGTGTCAGGTCGCTGGTCTGCGGCCAGGCACACAACCACCAACACCGTAACATCTTCGGAGATCTCGTCGGGTATCTTTCAGCCTAGGCTGGGAAACCTCCCCTTGCCAAATAGTGGTGACGTCATCAACAAGGAGGGAGGGGTCAGGAGCCCCGGCCCTTGCAAAGAAGTTTCTCTCTCCGGCTCTTCAGGTGGTGTCACGGCCGGAATATCAGGCTGAAGCCTCCCATGTTCCAGGGATAATATGTTGGAGCATAGCTCGGTGGAGTGTGCACTCCTTCCATCGGTTGCCGCATAATCTTTTAGTGAGGGTTCGATGATCGATAGTTGGACCCTCACCATCAGCTGGTGATCATCACATCCTGCTTACTACTCTCGGAAGCCCCGGATCACCCCGGTAATATGGGCGCGATGCACTTGTGGCGATTGGCGTGGCCGATTTCCTACTTCTTCCCCAGCGGCTAATATATCCCACGATTCTCAAGATGGTGGCTCAGTCCACTAACTGTCTGGTCCATTGGTGGCCTCTTCTTGGCCATCCCACCTGTGGGACCCCAGCTTGTTAGATCTGCTAGTAGGGGAAACCTATCCGGTTTTATGCGCGGGGACCTGATAACGGGCCCGCCCAGCCGACCATCTTCCCAGTAGTACACCATCTCCACTTTTTGCCACCTGTCTGTGCATTTCCACAGGACTGTTCTCAGCGGGATTGCCCTAATCAGGCAGCCACGCTCTCTGCTCAGACAAGGTTTGATATTCTGCTTGACTTTGTCTCCTCCGTTACCGTATGTCATGCCGATCAGAGATCAAACCAGTGTCCCTGCAAACTCTAAGTCAAATTGCAAACATTGCTGTATCTGACCGTACAAGAACATTCGTACAGCACAAAACAACTTGTTTCTACAAATTACCAACCCCTGGTCCTGCACCTATGACACATCATGCCACGTGGATTACCTCGTCTCGAGATGCGCATAAGAAACAAAATGCTCAAGCTCATCCTCATCCTGGCGTTCTATAAATGGGCGCCATTCCACCATTTTGGGACAATGTCTATGGAGTTCGGCTTCCACCTCTCAACGCTTAAAGGTGCGTTTAGGTTAAAACGGTGGAAAAAGGCCGCGTCCAAATTCTACAAGCTCTACTAGCATGTCCGAATCAGACAGTGTTGAGGTGTTTTGCGTTTTTAGTATCTATATTCTGCGACCCTCTTCCAGTGTGTATTGGTGGGAAAAGAGGTCCGATGGAAGGTACCTTCGCTAAAGCGCAGTGTCCTTTGCAGAAGTGAGAGGCGATATTTACACTTACGACAACCACCCACGATTTGTTTTCTCCACGCGCCAGAAGGTTGCTGGAAGGTGTACTTATGGATTTGGAGGAACGTTTATTGCTGGGAAATTGGAAAGGATTCTACTACATATTGTGCCCAAGTCAACTTATGATCTGTTTTGAAGTTTGTTTTAGTAGGCCAAAGTATATTCCTACTCAGCCTTTGCACAAAATAAAATTCAAGTTTGAAAGTAGGGAATGCATATTTAATGGCGATATTTGTAAACTTGTTGCCCCTTTAATGCCGATTTGGGATTCCTTAACACATCATGAGCAATAAGCAATTCATAGTTGATCACTAACACAATACTTATGCTCTTTTATTTTTTTTCAGTTAAAAGGCCTTCACGGTAAAACAGTGTTTAGCATGGAAGGCAGGTGGGTTTTAGGTGCTCAATGTTTACAATTAACACTTTGGTGTTTAGAATTAAACACAGGGTGTTTTGGCTTTGTTTTCGGCCCCCCCCTTTTTTTTTTTTTGACTTTTTTTTTTTTTTATATAGCGCCATTTCATCAAATTTTTAGTATCACAGGCGCTGTTGCCTATTTTATTAGCTGCCGTCAGGAAATCGTCACAATCATTTCGTTCATCTAGGCCGGCAGCTGGTCAAGCACATAATCCTATCAGCACTTAATTGTAATATTTCCCCGTACCAGCTACCGAATATCGCTGGGGTCGACGAAGCAAGTGGAGGTAAAGTCCTTGCCAAGTGCACACACATTGACCGCAGCGGGGCTCGAACCCACAACCTTTGGATCATGAGCCGCAGTCATATCGACGGGACCACAATGTGCCCCCCTCCATTAAACATTTGGTGTTTAGAATTAAACAGATATGTGACATGTTTAGAGATTAAATGCTTCTAAACGTTTTTAAAACGTAATCTCTAACATGTCCAATATCCCTAAACACCAACTGTGTTAATTTCCTAAACACAAAGTGTTTTAATTGCTAAACTTAAACCCACATTGCCTATTCAACTTTTACTGTTTTTACAGTGAATTCAAAGTCTTTGAACTGGAAAGATTTAATGTGATATTTAAAAAAACTCATGGAGTGGCCCCTTTATGGCAAATTAAAGAGAACCCCTAATGTTCTTTTGGATTGATATTGGACCGCGTGACCACTTTAATAATTAAAAAGAATCAATGTCTACCATATATTATTTTGTTAAGCTTTGTCATAAAGCAAATTTGAGATTAAAGTAATCGAAACCCCTTTACATGCTAGTTTTGTAATTTATTTCCCTGTCTGGAATTTTTTAAAATAAACATCAAAAGCAATAAGTCTGTGGTAGTGACCCCTTCAAAATTTTGCCACCCCTGGCTAGCGCTCCAACTTATCCTTAGTAACGTGCAGGGCCACAAAATTGGAGATAGGGTCCTACATTGTCTAGCTTTGCAACGTATAAATCACGGTGTTCCCCAATAGTCAATATTGGGTCCCCTACTTTATCAGCACAACTGTTACAGTAGCAGGTCACGATCTTCCTCTGGTTGTCACCAATGACACCAACATTAACATCTATGCTGCCGACACTGAGCCTTCTTTCCTCACTTCAGAGATATGATTCATGATATCGATTTACAAGCATGGCACCCTCAATTTTCTAACAAAATACGTTTTATTTTTTTTAATTTTTTAATTATATTTATTTATTTATTGCATATACAGTCACAAATCCAACTTTGGAATAAATTTGGGATCTGTTTTTTTTTTGGTTACACACGCTATCCTTTTGGTACTGTTATACTATCATACATATTTTAGTAGCGATTTGCCTGTCCGAAATATCGGAACAATCATCAAATTCGTTTTTTGGGTATATTTTGGTTACTGGCAATAGATTGTGCTAACATAACCTGCAAGTGGTTTTTCCTTGTCGTGTGATTAAAGACAAGACACGTACATTTTATCTGCTTCTTTAATTTCTAAACCGAGCTTATATGGCCGTATCAAAATTCTGTGACTTGGGATAAAAAAAAATAAGCCTTTCCATGTGGAATATCCCGAGATTTATAAGTGTAATATGTTGGAGGGGGGTGGTGGCACCAGCCCTGTAACAGTTTGACTCCAAACAAAATATTTCAGGTCATTTAATTGTAGATTTTGAGACAACACCATCATCGCTGTAAGCTTTGCAGGAGACGGTATAGACCAATTTCCTTCCTCAATTTTTCACTATTTGGGGTTTTTTGTTCCTAGGGTACAGGTTCCTTTTTCCAAGGTAAGAGGTACCCTAACCCTTGATAAGTAGTTAATGGAAATTGTACATACCTTATGATTTGATTTCAAGCTACAAATGCAGTTTTTCCACACTGTTGATTCTCTCCCATTATCGCTGCTTAGTCCTTTAAAACGAACAATCCAGTTCATCTCAAACTAGGAATTGAGCATTTTAGAGCTTTTTATATGTGACTATCTTTAGTTCTGGTTTGACCATAATAATACCACGAAATATTTTCGAAATCTATCTCTGAGTCAGCCTTAATTCTGATCTTTAAAAGATTACAAGCGTGCACTGTTTACAAATAAACCTGTAAAAAACGATTTGACTGGCAGCTGGGACTCACACACGTGCAGAACGTAAATAAACTGGAGCCGAGTAAAAATACTAAACCATGCATGGAACGTCAAAACTCACGGCGTAAAATCTGAGCTGCTTCAACGTTATTGTTGTATTTTGAACTTGTTTAAAACAATATTAAGAATTAAAACGTATTACAATCCTCTGACCAAATTTTCAGCGACGCTTGTAGCTTATGAAAAAACGCATCATACAAACGTTTTATTTATACGTTTCCACATGGTGTGTAAAAAATTTATTTCAGGCAAACCTTTTTGAGAAAAAGGCAATAAACAAAGGGAAACGTGAAATACCAGATTTAACAAAACCATTTTATACGCACTTTTTTTCATGGCAATGTACACATTCATTAATTTCACCAATTACTTCACATCATATGAATAAACTTAATCATGTATTACAGAGATTCGAACCAGGGTCCTTAATATTTACAAGTCCTAAACCTATACACTACACTACAATGACTTTAGTGATAGAGATAAGCAAAAAAATCGTGCTCTGCACACCAGAGCAAGCATTCCCAAAGAGTTGTGCAGCCACTACAGTGGCCCTATTGCATGATATCCCCCTCCCAACCCCCCACCCCACACACCCCACCCCTATGCACCCCTCCACCCCACCCCGTCCCCCACCCCCTTCCCAACACCCCGCTCCCCCTCCCCACCAACCCCGCAACACCCCCTCCCCTCCCCAACACCCACGCACACCAGACCCCTCCACAAACCCCGCAACACCCACTCACCCTCCCCAACACAAAAAACCCTGCAACCCCCCAAACCCCTCCCACCATCCCCCCCCCTCCACACCCCACCCCCTCCCCAGACCCCCCACCTCAAAACACCACAACCCCCTCCCCAACACCCCACAACCCTCCTAACACCCACTCCCCCCACACCCCAACCCGCACCCTCCCCACACCCCACCCTCTTACAAACACACCCCCCCACCCCCTCCTTAAAACATCCCCTCCACACCGACCAACACCCTTCCACACCATAATACCCCTCCCCAACACCCTTCAACTCCCCAACAACCGCTACAACAACCCCACCCCCTCCCGCCAGCCCCCTTCCACACCCCTCCCCACACCCCTCAACACCCCTCCCCAACACCTCTTCAACAACCCCCCGACCCCCCATCCCCACCACACCGACCCTCCACAACCCACCCTCCACAAACCCCACCCAGACACCCTCTCAAACACCCGCACCACATCCCCAACACACTTCAACACCCACCACCGCCCCCCATCCCAGACACCCCGCACAACACCAACACCCCCTCCCCCTCTCACGCGTATATTACTGCCCTAAAATCAATGCTCCAGGACATGACCAGTCTTATTTATCTCATAAGTCAGGCTATCAATATTTTCCCTACTTCAAATCCACCACTCTGATGTTTTTATTGATTCCAATCTCCAACTCTACAATACAAATAAAATCATAAACTTATAAATTTATGGTTTCCTGGAGTGGGATTCGAACCCAACACCTTCAGATAACAAGAGAGCGCCCACAGACAACCCGCCACGCAACCCAATACACGGCCGGCAGGATGTCGTTCTTTTGTAATACTTCAATATAACTTGACGGAATAAAGCGCACACATAATCATAATAATCGCGCCCCTATGGAGACGAGTTGAAAAATATATGCTCCTGGAGCATGATTTTCGGCCAAAATCTCCCAAAGAATCCTCCCCCCGCAAGCACGCACCTTACACGCACCTAAAAGCCCACCCCTCCCAACACCACCCCACCCCTCCCCCACACCCCGTAACACCCCACCCCCTCCCCAACACCCCGTAACACCCCCACCCCCTCCCCCCACACCCCAGTAACCCCCCAACACCCCTTAACCCCGCCATAGACACCCCACCCACTCCCCAACCCCCGCAACACCCATCCCTCCCAACAACAAATCCTCCCCAACATCAACCAATCCCTCCCCAACACCCATCCCCTCCCACCAATCCACCCTGCAACACCCCATCACCCCCGCAACAAACCACCACCACCCCCTCCCGCAACACCCACACCCCCTCCCCCACACACCCTCATACCAACCCCAACCCGCAGCCCCCTCCCCACAACCCAGCCCCTCCGCAGCACCCAACCCCCTCCCTAATGCCCCTGCCACCGCACTACCCACCCCCCAACCCCTCCCCAACAACCCGACATAACCCCATCCCCCTCCCCACCACATCCAACCACCATCGACCAACATCCCCCGCCGCCTCCCCAACACACACCACGAACATACAACCCCCTCCCCCACACACCGCCACACCCCACCACCCTCCTTAACACCACCGCAACACACCCCAACACACCTGCAACCACCCCATCCCCATCCCCAACACCCCTTCAAACACCCCCCATCCCTTCCGCACAACAGCCCTTCCACACCCTACCTCCACGCCCACACCCACCAAACTCCCCACCACCCCACCCCTCCCCAACACCCTCACCACAAATCCTCAACACCCCACCCACCCCTCCCCCCAACACCCATCCACCAACACAACCCGCAATACAGCCCCCTTCCTAGCACCCACCCCTCCCCCAATTCCCCTCACCACCCCAAACCCCTCCAACAACAAACCCTCATAACCCCATCCCCTTCCCCAACACCCCATCCCCCCTCCACACACACCCTCCCCCCCCTCCCCAACACCCCGTTCCCACTCCCCTCCCCACAACACCACCGATCCCTCCTCTTCCCAACACCTCATCCTCATCCGCCCTTCTCCACACCCACATCCCCCTCCCCAACTCCCAGCAACACCCCACCCAACAACCCGCAACAAACCAACCCCCCAAAACAACACCCCCCCAACACCCCCTCCCTCATCCCCCTCCCCAACACCCCAATCCCCCGTCCTCAACACCCCATCCACCCTACCCGCCCCCCCTCCTCCCCATGCCCACTCTCACACACCCCCCCACGCACACACGCAAATACCCCCTCACCCCACCCAATACATCCCTCACCCACCGACCATCCCTCACCAACCCTAGCTCCCAAATACCCCAACCCCCCCACCACCCAGCCCTACCCCCCTCATACCAATAACACCCCTCCACACCCCACCTTCCCCTCCCAACACCAACCCACTTTCTCCCAATTCTCCACCTTGCCTCCATTTAATAACATAAATAGTTTCATCTCCAATTTTACCTTGTTTCAGCTTATAAGCAGCAATTTAAGTCCATATTTTAATTAGTGGTCAAATTTCATCACCAATTGCCCCCTTAAAATTGTCCCCCAAAATTCAACTTTTACCTAATTATTATTCACACAAACGATGAATGCCAGACTGTCTTCATATATAGTAAGACATTTTTGCCTATATCCGATGCACCTTTTTAGCGATACAGCAATTATGCTATTTAATATTATAGCTCATTTAACCTACCTAAGGCCGCCTATATACCTTACTTTCAATGGCAAACAATATGCGCACCATAATAGTGGCTGCCATGCAGTGAAGGAATTTTTGTGTATCCCCTCTGTACCGATTTCAAAATTATAATCAAATATCTGATTTTTTGCATACTCATATTAGTCTCAATTGCAATATTTAATTTGCCCGAAATATGCCCAAAATCTAATCATGTCCGAGAACTCTTCAGCCTGCTTCTTTCCACCAAGTTATCATTAATAACGCCTTACGGAACTCTAGATAATTTGTACACACAAGCTTATTATTTTTTCTTAAAGTTATGCAATTCGACACTTAATTAGCATATTTTTAACGCCGAAAACATGCCACCTTTACCCAATTAGATTCCACACAAAGATTCATGGACATAGTATTCCTTCATGATAGCGAAGGAAATTTGCCTATCCTGATGTACTGTTTCAGACGATCACATATTTAACTCATATTTACTTAGCTCATTTGCATCCCTACGCCGCAAATATCAAGCACTTTCAAATTGCAAAAAAAGATGCGCACCAGGATAGGCTTTCATCCATGCAGTGAAGGAATTTGTGTATCCGATGTCACCGTTTCAAAATATATACGCATTACGATCACGCTGATTTTTGCATATTAATTACTCCTTTGAATACTTATTTGCCCGAAATACTGAACCAAAATCTACTCATTGAGAACTCTCCAGCCCGCTCCTTCCACCAGTTATATCAGTAGAACGCCTATACGTACTCCAGAACACTTGTACACAAACCTTGCGGGGAAATTTTCGTAAAGTAATGTGCAACTTATATACTTAATTAGCATATTTATGCCCTAAATCTACAGGTCGAGACTTATGGACACGCTTCTTTCCACCAGTAACAACCATCGTACGCCTATCCCTTGCGGAACGGAAGAGACTCCATATAAATCGTTACACCAGCAGTTGAACACTTACGGAAGGCGAGAAGACAGACAGCATGACGGCAACGACCAGACAGACAGACAGACAAAAAGTGATTACTAAGTCTCCGCCGAACAAAGTTTGCAGGCGAGACAAAAATTAGCAGGGAAACTAAGATTTGCATTTTTTTAATGACGTTACGTAACAACGTTATTTAAAACACATTTTAGGAAAAAGATTGTCATATTCCTATTTCTTACATTAAAAACAAGTAAGGTTACAGAAGAACGTAATATTACGGTAAAATATATAAAACGGTCATCGTATAAATTTGCTACCTTTTTTTCAAAAGTGTAGTATTATTTTCTACACACTGTTTATTTATACATTTTTCTGCGTCCAAATTTGGTAATTTTGTATGTTAAGGTAATGCGGTAATTAAAGCGTGAAGATTTAAACTAATTGGGGTTTACCGACACCGTAATTTTTAAAAGGTACGTCTTGTAAAATTAGAACATTTTTAAACATTGTGGATGCCCCCCTTGTAAAATACAAGGCCATGCTATTTGGTTCAATAGTCGAATTGAA
Organism: Ophioderma brevispina; assembly: GCA_023653785.1. Lineage (NCBI taxonomy): Eukaryota > Metazoa > Echinodermata > Ophiuroidea > Amphilepidida > Ophiodermatidae > Ophioderma > Ophioderma brevispina. Next base: position 10,281 of record JAMKCH010070493.1, on the reverse strand, counting down.
TAAGACAACGATCTTATTCTCTTCTGGAAGATGTTCAGGCTTGAAGATAAAATTTCTGTAAATAGCTTGGTCTTGTTAACGCATCTTCGCCGGATGAGAAAATTGGCTGGATGAAGAATTCTACTGAAGAAGTTCCCCGTCCGGAGACTAAACGTCTAAAACGTGAGTTAAATTTGGGATAGGAAGGAATCATTTGTAACATTATATAGGCTTTCCGGGTCAAATTCGACTTATTTCAATTCAAATAATGTTATAGTAGAGGCCCGTACAGAATTTTATGTGGGGGGGGACGCGGATTTGCCCCGAAAGCGGAGGCTCTTGGTTGCGTACCGAAAAAACAATTTTTTTTTCGGTCGCTGCAGCTCCGCCGGTTGACCCCACAGTTTTTACACATCTAACAACCGCGTCTCCAAATTTCTGAAGACGGGGGGGGGGGGGGGGGGGGGGGCCGAAGGGCTGGGGGACAGCGGCAGGGCCGGTGTCGTAGGGGGGTGTGCGGGGGGGAGGGTACAGACATCTTCCGCAACGGTTCAGAAAATAGTATAATAAACAAACCATGCCGTATGTAATGGAGTAACACTGCTTACTCATTCCTCTACGGACCTTACAACATGGCAAAGCGGACCTTCACCATGGTAAAGCGGACCTTTGTCCCTTTGGGGGGGGGGGGGGGGGGGGGGTGGTGGGTCGCAATCACCCTCACCCCCCACCCACCCCCCGCGCACCCCCCCCCCCTCTGGCTACGGCCCTGGGGTTATGTCTTTTCAATTTCACGATGAATTTGATTGCTTTATCATCACCGATAATCCATTTCCTACAAAATACCAAACAGTTTCATTTTGTAAAAACATTCATTTTCATTTTGATTTAATTTAACTTCTTGTAAGCAGCGGATCCTTTATGTACATTAAATTAGCTTTTGTTTCAATCAATTCAGTTTTTATCAAAAATATATCCAAACTTTTTGTAATTAACGCACAGGAATTGATACAAGACACCAAATTTCATCAACCAATGTATGTCGTCACAAAGCATAAGCAACCGTGAGTTTACTTCTCTTTTCAGTTTCATTTACGTTCATTCAATGTACACTGTCGGGCATTCTATTTGACAACTGTAAACTACGTAGTTTAATAAATCTTTAAATAGTTTTATTTGTAGAATAATTATGTTATCGGAAAAACGAACACGAATTAACCATAAATGAAGTACCTAAAGTTATTATTAAATATTTTGTTTTTGTTTACTTTCAACCATTTGCTTTCTTTACGATATTTATACGATTTAATAGTTTATCCATAACCTACTACAGTTCAGATTTTCTTTTTCTTTCTTCTTTCGCTTCTGTCCCTTTATATATAAGGTTTGCCGGTCAAAATCATACTTGTATTATTTCATTCCATAAGTGTTAATATGATTTCATTTCGTGATGAAATTTGGACTGTTGATTTCATATAACCATTATAAATTCCTAAAAAATACAATCAATTTCATTTTCAGCCATTCAATTTCACTTTGGTTATTTATTTCGTTTTTTTAAACGCAGCGGAAATCATCTTTGTGCAATTAAAGGTTTTGGGTAAGTCAAAATTAAGTTTTTTATCCAAGCATTTTAGTACTAAAAACATGTCTTTCCGTCACGTAGCAACGCGAGTGCTACTTCTCTTCTGTTTGCAGTTTCAACATCGATGTTCCATCCATTTCAATGTTACATGGCGGGCATTCTAATTTGATAAATGAACCAATCTTTCAGCCAATCATATGAATTTATGTCACCCCACATTATATGTCATGTGAAGCATATATGCCCATTGCCGTGTCAATGGGTCTATTCTTATGTTAAGTTTTTTATTTTATAATCCTGAGAAGAAAACAAAACAAAGAAACACCCCAACAACAACAAAAACACAATAGGAAATATATAATAATTTAATAAATCTGTAAATATTTCATACTTCAGATTAATTATTTAATAAATCTTGAAAGAATTTTCTATACTGTAGATGAAGTATTATAATTGAAAAAAGATACCACTAGTACCAAGATCATAAAAATTAATGTTTTGTGTTTTCTTTTTGTTATAACTCTCTTTCATGTTCTGGCGATTTTATACAATTTAATCCCAATCACATAGTTTTAGTTTGTTATCTTGGTGGTTCTCTTTCTTTTTCCTTCCTTTAATCTTTATATATTTCCTTATTGTGTTTTTGTTGCTTTTTTTTTCTTTATTTTGTTATTCTTCTCAGGTTACATAACAAACTAATTAACATAAAATAGACCCATTAATGCCATGGGCATATATGCTCATATTGCATATAGGTGTGGTGAAATAAATTCAATTACTTCTCCTTGTTGAAAGTCTTGTCGGAAACCAATTGTACCCACTGATCTCTATACAATGGATTTGGCTACACACACAGTAATTGTATATTAGATAATGGAGCCACCAAAGAGGTTCTATAAATAGAGAGGCAAATCGTTACTTAATCTTTAGAAATTCAAATCATCGTCTCGCATGTTTTTGCCGACCACAAAGAAACATATAGTACCAACATTAGAAAGCAATGGCTGCCTATTCCGCTTCTTCCACATACGTGGGTGCCGCTTTGCATATACCACACATCCGTTAGTGTATACAAATTGATGTATGGTTTAGAGGTTGGCCAGGTGTGACCTGGGATCATTGTGCTCAGAATCTCACTCGCTTATGTGCTTAGGCGCGCTAGGTGAAAAGATTATTCATGCGGCGGTTTATTTCAATCAAACGACTGACGTGCTTTCATTCGTTTGTGTGCCCATGGGTAGGACAAATTTAAACCACCCAATAGCACCCAACATCCAACAACTGATATTTTTTGGCCGGCTTGTTTGGATCGAATTTACATTATGTGTGTGGTATCACAGCACCCAAACTAATAATTCTTCCGTGCACTATTCCAACGGTCCGCCGCCCAGACACGGACGACGGTTGTGAATGGGCTTCACCCCCTTGGCGCAACGGGCGGACATCGTGGTCTATACCGAACACAATTGCATTCCAGAGACACCTGTTTTAACAGAAGTTCTATCCCGGTGTGGCGCCCCGTTGTTTTAGAGATATGCCATCCCATACGCGCAAATACAATGAGCTCACTGAATTGGCTTGAATTCTGTAGTCTGTTATGTCGCTTTATCCCCATTTCAATGGGAAACAAATTTATAAATGACCGCCTCATTAAACATCCCTGCTTGGGCTATTTCGGGATTACCAATATGGCCTTCAGTGCCTCAATTACGAAGACCAGTTTTCCAATCCCTTGGTAAGAGATCATGATTGTACCTATGCCTATACGCTTTTCAAATGTAACAAATAAATAAGACACTTTGTAAGTACACTCGAAGCAAAAAAAAAACCAGTTTAACAATTTAGAAATAGTAACCAAAGTTTTAAGATGTTGGTTTTCAGATAATGACACTCAAGGTTTAAATGTCTTAAAATCTAGAATGCTAAAAACACGTTACAACCTGATTTTCATCCGACATTTTTCTTAACTTAAACAGTGTCCTGTCATTACTATACGGGTACCCTTTTACAATAAGGGATCATATCTGCCATTAATTAACTAAGTCCCTTCGCAGTGGCTTAACAGAACACTTTGCAAATGGGGGCTGAATGGGTTGGCCAAAGCTTTTATGAAGGGGTGCATTTGGGGTCTTCTCCATAGACAAGTACAAAAAGTCATTCATTTGGGGGCAAGGGTTTTGTTTTGGGGGGGCTCTCGCCCACCCTAGAAATGGGGAACCGTCACCATGCCACCCCACTTTTCCCGTTCCTACAATAAATAATCATAACCTATTGAGCTGACAAGTCTAGGCGCTCTTGATACATACATACAGTACATACAAGAGGATTTATAAGGCGCCTATCCTCTCAATAGCAAAACCCATAAATTGCCGTTCTTAAAAGATTGCAGCCATATATTGTACCTTGAACGAACGAAACGATTTCTCTTTTGGCACAAGCAACCACCTGAACTATCACGCTTGCTTTTGATACCCTATACTAGCTCCTAATTCCGTACCATTTCATGGAAATTGATTGACCATTTCTGGAACGGACGACATAAAATTGAGGCAGATTGAAATCTCTATTCATATTAATCTCTTGAGAAACGATTTTGCGAAAATGGATTCAATTATATGGCATTTGAAATTACGATTATCGTGACGTTCAAATATTTCAAGAAAGAACGGGGCTAAATTGCAAATAACCGTCCAAAAGTTAATTACGAATGAAATATACTATTAAATTGGACCGGGAAAACCTATATTTGTTACCCGTATTTTTTGTTTGTTTTGTTGTCCAGATTATTACTGTTTTGTTGTTGTTGTTGTTTGAGATTTAGTTTCACTTTCCAATCTCTATGACGGACTGATAACGTTGGTCTGTCACGCAGTATTCAAGTTAGATAATATCTTTCGCACTTCTGTGACCCAAGACTACAACCCGTGGGAAAAACTTACCGATACCCGGACCGCCGTAGTCATCTGCAGACACGCAGAGCTATTCCTCTGCAAAAATCAGAAAAAATCCATTGCGGGCATCCTCTCGTCGCCATCTAGGCCCACAAAGGTCTGATTTGTATGTTATATAGCAGAGCGCCCCCTATATCCCCATTTTCCACAGAAAACGTTAAATTTAGATTTTTTAAGGTGCTTGTTTCGACGTCTTTGGGGACCCGCGACCTCTGATTTAGAGACAACCTGAAGTAGTATAAATATTTGATGTCAGACTGAAAGCCGTATTTTTTTTCTCATTGTCGTCCTGAAATTTTCAACTTCAAATCCATTTCTTTACTACTAACTATGATCTAACTGACCGTTTTAAGTGGTTAAACCATCCCTATTAAGCAACGTAGTGAATATGGCCTATGGCACTAATGCATTACCAGCGTCTAGCATCAAAACCTTAAGTTTTTTCCTCCCACGGTACTCGTGGGTCGGTGTGCTACATGTGTCAGATGTTTCTCACATGACTCAAAATAGAGAACCCGATATACAAAAATCGGAACAAAGCACCTTTAATAAAAATCCGTCGTATTTTTCCTTTCGGGCCGGTTGGTGGGGGGTGGGGGGTGGGGGTGCCCCCCCATTTTAGCGCCATCCACTGCTTCCAGTTTCCATAAACCTATGCAGCTTTTTTCACAACACCACAGTTCCCATTTCTCATTCTACCTCTCCATTCTCCTTTCCCAACAGCCCCAGCATCTTCCTTTACAAGCTTCCCTCTTCCAACACTCCAAGCGCCCCTTCGGTAAACACTATCAGCTAGTTCCTCTCCCAATACCACAGCTCTCCCTCCGCAACACCGGAGCCCCAACCCCCATTGGCCCTTCCAAAATACCATCTTTTTTTTTCCCTTCTAAACACCATATTTCACCTTCCCAACATCAGTTTCCCCTTCCGAACACAACAGCTTCTTCCGAACACCACAGTTCCATATCCGCCTTCCCCAACACCTCAGGTTCCCCCTTTCAACACTCAAAACCCCCTTTCTAACACTCTAGTGCAACTTTCGAACGCCTCAGTCCCCCTTCCGAACTCCCAGCTTCTTCCGAACACCACGGCTGCTCCCAACACCATTGTGCTGCCTTCCCAGCACACCAGGCCCCTTTCAACACTCCAGCACCCTTTCCCTATATGCGTGAAACCCCTTAACACCTCAGCTTATCTTTCACAATACCCAAGCACCCCTTTCTAGTTCCCCTACCAGCTCCTTTTGCCACCACCCCTGATTCCATTTCAACACACCAGTTTCCCCTTCCCAACATCCCTGCTCCTTTTCCCAATGCTCCAGCTCTCCTTCAAACCTCAACTTCCCCTTCCCAACACCCCAGCTCCCCTTCCTAGCTCCCTACCCAGCTCATTTTTCCCAACACCCCTGCTTCCCCACCAACACATCAGTTCCCCATTCCTAACATCAGAGGCCCCCTTAACCAGCACCCAGCTCCACTTCCAACACCCAAAGCTCACCTTCCCAACAACCAAACTCTTCTTCCCAACACCCTTGCTCCCTCTTCCCAATACTCCAGCTCTCCTTCAAACCTCAACTTCCCCTTCCCAAGTCCCAACACTCCAGCTCCCATATAGCACCCGCTACCAAGCTTCTTTTTTCCAGCCCTTCTTCCTTTTGCCAGCCCTGCTTCCCTTTCCCAACACCCCTGCTTCTCTTTACCATCACACAAGTCTTCCTTTCCCTTCTCCAACATCCCAGCTCACCTCCCAACAAATTAAGACCCAGCTTCTAAATTCAGTCCCCTCCCTAAACCAAAAGCCCTTTCTAATCCCTTTCCCTAATCTAAATCCCTTCATCACCCCACACCCCTTCCTTAACCAAAATCCCCTTACCTACTCAAACCCCCAACCCTTTTCCTTCAATTTACTTGCAGTGATTAGGCCAAGAAAAAGAAAAACAGAGGAAAGAGGGAGTAAAGAGCATGTTCCCTTGGGCTTGTGGTAGTCCATTCTTAAAGACACTATCAGTGATTTGCTAAATCAGCAAATCGAAAAAATCATCAAAAATCAGATTTTAGCATGTACGTAACAAGTACAGGTATCCTAACATACCCTGCAAATGATAAGACCAGAAGCAACCTAATAAGGACAGAAGCGGAGTTTTAGTCATTACTGTCCGAACGGACACTTACTACAACACGTAATTGAATGGAGAATCGTATCTTTGAACACTGCCGTTTTCTTCCTTTTCTTTCAATTCTACAGCTGGAAAAGGTAACTTATGAGAATTCTACAGACTTAACCTTCACTTTGAAGCTATTCCGCAAATTTCAAATATTTTTCAAATCACTGATAGTGTCTTTAAGCCTACGCCAACAGCTCTTCTTTGCTCCTAGCTGAACAAAGAACATCCTGTTTGCCAGCAATCCTTTGATAAGCTCAATCAAGTGGATGTCCTTGGTGATTTCCAAAATCTTATGGAGTAGGCATCTGTGATTAACATTGTCATAGGCTGCTGATAGGTCGACGAACACAACTCCGGTTACCATACCCTCTTGAAACCATCCTCAATGTGTTGAGTTAGGTTGAGTACTTGGCTTTTTGTTGATTTTTTTCTGGAAACCTGCTTGTTCTGGTATGAGGTGTTCGTCTATCACAGGTGCAATACAGTTGAGCAGAAGACGTTCAAAGTGCTTGTATAGGTATGGCTGAGGAGTGATATCGGTCTATAGCTCTTGGGGTTGGATGGGTCTTTCCCAGGCTTTAGGAGTGCCATAACATGTGCTTTCCTGTCATGCCTGTGGGAAATAAGGCAGCAAATGCAGAGCACAAGAAGCCATTCCTTTGCTACTGAGCTGAAGTTTTTCAGCTGCTCAGTTGAGATGTTGTGTCAAGGCCTACTGCTTTTCCTGGTTGAAGTTTAGCAATACCGGATTCCAATTCGTCCATGCTGAAGGGGCGAGTGAAACCAGGGTCCCTACTAAACCTCTTACGTTCTAGTTTGATCTTCTTGGGCTTCTTGCTGCACTTGCCATTTAAAAGCAGTTGGTGGGCAACTTGGTTGGGTGTGACATTTGGCTGCTGTGGAGGTTCTGTTGGATTCCCTTGGAGCTTTTGGATGGTAGACCATGCTTTCTTGCTGTTATGGAACATATCGGTGGATTCAATTAAAGTATGCCAGGTTTTGATCTTTTCCTGGGAGATCCTCTCCGAAACTTCCTCACCTTTGGCAGTTGTTTTAGCCGAAAAAGGATCAGCTTCAAATATGGTGACATACTCTTGATATTCTCTAGCACATTCCTTGGTAAGGCCTGGTATATATTATACAAATACTACATGGTTAGAGGGAAATAGGGCACACTATTTTCCCGAGGTACTGGCTACGGGCCTATCACCCCGAACCCGAAGGGTGAGGGGTGATAGGCCCGAAGCCAGTACCAAGGGAAAATAGTGTGCCCTATTTCCCGATATAAAAAAAAAAAAAAAAAAAAAAAGACATTTGGCTGCTGTGGAGGTTCTGTTGGATTCCCTTGGAGCTTTTGGATGGTAGACCATGCTTTCTTGCTGTTATGGAACATATCGGTGGATTCAATTAAAGTATGCCAGGTTTTGATCTTTTCCTGGGAGATCCTCTCCGAAACTTCCTCACCTTTGGCAGTTGTTTTAGCCGAAAAAGGATCAGCTTCAAATATGGTGACATACTCTTGATATTCTCTAGCACATTCCTTGGTAAGGCCTGGTATATAATCCATCCTACAGCCTCTGGCTATGCTCTCTGGGCAGCCTTGTTCACTAGTTGGGCAAATTTGCCATAGTTATGAGGTTTTGGAGCAATCCTCCTTACGTTCTGATCCAGGTTATCAGTGAATCCTTGCCAGTCTGCTTTCCTATAGTTAAAGCGACGCTTGGAAGGCACTTTATTTGGTCTTACTGCAGTATTGACTTGGATACCGATTGGTCGATGTTGAGTTAGTGGAACAAGATTCAGAACAATCTTGCTACACAGGTTAGAGATGGTTTTGCTAACAATAGTTAGATCAGGGTTGTAACCTCTCGGGCGCTATGAAATGATGGCGGCAGCTTAGGATCATGAAGGAGATGTAGATGCTGACTGTCTATCCATTCTTCAACAGCTTGTCGGTCTTTGTTGGTTTCATTGTAGCCCCATTGGGTACTATGGCTGTTGAACTCGCCAATGAAGAAGTGAGGTTTGGTGGAATTCCCAAGGCTGAGTTGAGGGTGATTGAAGTCTACTGATGGAGGTTGTAGACTGATGCAACTATGACAGAGCTGAGCTCAATGGTGAGGACTTTGATGTTGTTGTCATCAGACATTGAGGTTGCTTCTACTGTGGTGCCTGTTTTCACATATTATATAGCAGCTATTCCAATATTTGATGTGGGTCTCTAAGGCAAGAAGGACCATTCCTGGTATGGTTGGGCGGTGGTTATCGGTTCCTCTGTGGGTTTCTGCAGACAATGCATATAGGACATCGCATTGGAGATTGTTACACATATCAGCAATGATGTTACTCTTTGCATTAGAAAAACCCTCCACATTCAATGACGCTATAGTCAAGGCAGACCTCAGAAAAGGCCTGCGCTGAGGTCTAGTCATGATATGGGTGATATGGAAAAATAGTGCTTGGTGAATTGAATACTAAATGCTTAACACATACACACAGACTGACACTCAAATCATGCGGACATAAGGGCTTTCTGATTGCACCAGATGACCAATGACCTAAAAATGATCAAATTGAAATATTGACATGTACATTGGAGATTTTACTTTGGTTGTAGGCTTTATTTTGTACAGGCTTGATTTCTCTCAGCCAGGAATTACAGCAGTGTCCTGATATAGCCCCATAATACGGGATAAAGCATGGGGCAGATATTTGATAGTAACAGGAATATTGGCAAATAGCTGCCTTGTGTTTTATTTTGTATGGGCTTTGTCAGGATATTGCCAAAATGACAAGGATGCATCAACATTCCCAGGTATAATGATTTTTTATATATTTATCGTAATCTTGATCAAGGCTGTCTGCTAAGAACCGACAAACTTGTTATTTTTCACACTGTACTGCATAATTAACATTTATTCTCAATTATTTTGAACATTGTGTTTTCAGGTTTGAAATCAGTGCTTTAGCATTTTTTAAGGCTACCCTGTCTAGAGAAAGATTAAATTAAAAAAATTGGTACACTGCCTAGTGGTCTGTTGTGCACACTGGCTGGATCCAGGATCCTACTAGTCTAGGTATAAAACCACAAACACCTGTTGTGGTTAGGTGCAATGGTTGTGCTACTCAGAGTGACAGCCTCGATTACATTGCTTTGTGGTTTTAATCTTCCCTGTATAAAACTAACAAATTTTTGCAAATGCAGAAAAAGCCTGACAGGCTGATCAAGGCACTGCCTGAGTGAACTTATTGAACTCGCCAGTGGAAGCATGGTGGAGACCTCAAATTAGGTGTTTAATAGAGTGAATTCTCATCATTTTTTTTTAGTTATGGGGAGGGGGATATGCTGCACTCCTTTATATGACATTATTTATATCAGACGTGTGTACCAATGAATGAAGTTGGTTGAGTGCCTTGAACAAGGCTAATTTTATCTGAGGATGTATTAATTTTGGGGAGGATAGATATGTGGTTTGAGCACTTAAAGGTGCATGTTCCGATCGCACGTCGGAGATTGTGGCCCGAAATCATGCTCCAGGACCATAACCAGTCTTATTATCTCATAAGGCAGCTATTCAATATTTTTCTACTTCAATCCACAA